>DWPW01000962.1:0-10078 GCA_018252015.1 Astraptes brevicauda | reverse complement strand
TCTGGTGGGGTTCTGCCAACGCATCTTTTATAGCATTTTCAAGAAGGGTATTAATTTTTATACAATAAAATAAAAAAAAAAAAAAAAAAAAAACGTTAACTAAAAATTACAGTACGTCTTCATAAATTACTTTATTGCTTAACATTGGATAAACTTTTGGTTGGGTTAATTTACATAATGATAATGTATATAATATAATAGACATGATACAAGATTTTGGAAGTCTGTGTATAATGTATGAGCCTTATTGCGGCCATTCGAATTTCAGACATCGAGATACTATGTACTAAAGTACTAAAAAATACATTGTATACTACATCTGTGGTGTTTTGTCGCAATGCACTCAGTCGCGTAGTGCTTTTTTCATAGTCTATGCTTTAATTAATTCAAGTATTAAATTACAAAAAAGGAACACGATTAATTTTGACGTAGATTCTCTAGTACTTTAATAAATAGTACCTCAACGATTTCAATTTAAAAAAATTAGGTAGACGTTTACGTCTGAATTTACAATTTCACAAATATATATGAAGAATTAAAATATGTTTACATATACACGCAAAATACAATTCCAACACTTCGTTTAAGACATTCGATACATTCAGAATTAAGCGTAAAATTTCATGTAAACGCAGGCGTAAAGCAAAAAAAAAACAATACAACGTCAGTGGTCAAATATCTATCTCACTTCAATCGAGGTACAAAATGAAAGTGCGACATCGATTAATAGTAACGTTTCGCGATTACTTGTGACGTAAACGTACGCAAGTTTCTCAGAACTATTACACGCAACTAATAAAGTAACACGGTAAAAGGACATACAATGAAACTTAAAGTCACGTTCAGATACTCGCCAATTATAGACAAATTGACATGAATACGAGAGTTAAAAAAATGGGACATTTCAGATTTTCGCCAAAAACTACTCAACCGTTCTTCGCGTGATATTGGCGTAGACCAAAACATTATTTTACTCATCAATTTATTTTTTCTGATGTATTGGATGAAAAAAAAGAGTATATTAATACTGATAACATTTACAATATATGCAATATATACATACATTAAACATATAGTCATAATAATGAGTCGCACGTCTTGATACATTTATATTTACTTTATATAAAGGAATATATAAACATATATTTCCTTAAATTGTACGAATTATTACACAAGTAAAGAAGCAAATTGTTTGTTGGTAATCAATGATTTATTTAGGAAATCTACAATCCGTTATTGCATTGATTAAGCATCCCTGTAAAACTGACATCGCGCAGAGAACGAATAAGTTAACTCGGCGAATATAGACGAATACACGCTGAGAATTATAGAGAATAACGTCTCCACATTAACATATTGTTTACAGAATAATGTACAGTGTCCGTAAACGACGAGTATTTAAACGTCGCATTTAGAAAAATATTAACGTTAATGCGAGACCAATGCGTAGTTATTTTACATAGAATAGGGGAGCCAGTCTAAAAGGTGTCCATTGAGAAAAAATAAAAAAGCAATTGAGGCTACCTATTCTCTTTTTCACATATGTGATTAGGCAAAGATAAGTATAGGTTTCTCATCTTACCTTTTTTATTACTTGTTGGACACTCGCCCTCACAGGCCTGCCGATCGTTCTCCTACTCTACGTCTAATAACTCCATGGATATATAACAACGAGTTCACCGCGTCACAAGTATAGAGTTACTATATATAGTATTGGAAACATGGGCAGGCCTGTGTGTGCGAGTGTTTAATAAATATTAAGAGAGAGAAGATGAGAGAACCTACACTTATTTTTGTCTAATCACACATGCGAAAAAACATACAGACGTATACCTCGTACGCACGTACGTAAATGAGGGTATCTAGCTGTACACTGTACGTTACGTACGTACATAACCTCTAACCTTTAAAAGTCGATTAAAAAGAGAGACAGCCAGATACCCTCATTTGCTCTCTCTTTTTCTTCGATGGACACATTTGAGGCTCCCCCGCTCTATACATAACAAATCAACGGTCACGTGCGTCGCATTTCCATCGACGACGAACGCGTGTTACGTCACGAGAGGTGTCAGATCGGGTCCTCACTTCCTGTGCTTGGTGCGCGCCGCGTGGTGCGCCTCGAGCCCCTCGGAGAGCGTGAGCAGGCGCGCGGCGTCGGCGCGGCCGGGCGCGCGCTCGCCGCCGAACCAGCGCACCGCCCAGCGGCCGTCCGCGCCGCGCGCCAGCAGCTTGCCGGGCCACGACGCGAACCCCGCCGCGGGGCCCCACACCAGGTCGCCCGCCGAGAATTCGCGCGACGATCCCGCCCCATGCGTATCTACCGATCGATCACCGGCACCCTTAGTTTGAGCTTCAATCAATCGAACCACAAGTACGGATGGAGCCTTTCGATAGGTGGATTCTAGTTTTGAAACCCGTGCCACTACTATTTTTTTAATGTTATGTGTGTTACTAACTTAAATACCAAAGACAATATCGTGAGGAAACCTACACGCCTGAAATATTTAATGAAAATGCGTGAAGTCTACCCATCCGCACTTGACTTTATGGACTATAACCTAAGTATAGATAAATACACTCTCCAAGACTCGGAAAAAACCCGTACTCAACAGTGATACATTAATGAGTTGACGACGCATCAAACCATTGAATTGGTACTTGATAGCTCATGGTAAATAAAAGCCTGACTAATACATTCTATCCAATTTTAAAAAATATAATCGCATTACTAGTTCTACTAATCGTTCTAATCGCATTACTATTACTTTCTATACATAAATGGAAAATATCAATATTAAACTCATACTAAGGGTACAGAATCATTTAATTCGACAGCTCGCCCCGCGCGCTTCCGTTACAACCAAGCCAACACCAATAAAAGAGATCATTTTAAAATATATTTAGAATGTTTTTTTTTTCCATAATGTTTCCATTATACATAATTAATTCTAGAATACGGTACTCCTGCGGTGGATTAGGGACATTATCGAAAAAATCAAATATACATTTATTTATGGACCATTCCACCTTGAACTAATAAAAGTTGAAAAGTAATGAAACAATGTAAGCTACACTATATTTAAGTAAACAAGTAACTGTATAACGAACATAGTATTATGTAATAGTAACAAATTAAGTACATTTAAAATCTGGGGTACACTCATACATTTCTTACAGAAACAACATAATTGATTTGTATACGGTCAATAATACACAAATAGGTGATGAAGAAAAAATGCAACTTGCAATAATTCCTTAATATGAGATATGAGAACGTCTCATAAATACAAAAATATACATAAAATATTAAATGTTTACGTGCATTACGTATTAAAGGAGTGCACTTTTTCCCAACACCTAAGAAGGAAGTAACAGTAATATGAGAATGTGCCGTACTTACAATGATGGACGGATGAAATGATGATGGCTTTACAATGATGCGTTAGTAATGGAATCCCAATTCGAGAGCCAATTTGTTACTTCGAGTGTGGTGCAATGGAAAGCGACAGAAAGCCGGAGTGAGACCGCGTGAACGCTGCACGTCATGTTCTGATTAGTTTCCAGTACACCCTTTATTAACAGCTGTATCTTGTATTAACCCAACCAAAAGAAAACCAATGAGCAATAATATCGCATTATGAGGAAGCTGAAATATACCACAATACACATCAGTTTCACTTTATTCAGCGGTCAAATTTACATAAGAAACGAAACAATTTTGTGTGGTCGCTAAAAACGAATCCAAAACCAATACAAGACACAACATTTTGATAAATTTTGAATTTTGTTAGCTGTGACTGAAGCGTGAGATGGTTCTGGAAGTATTAGTAGAAAGTATAGAAATTCTATGTTCTCAATAATTATGTACAACTTAGGAAGACAGATTCAATATTTTTCTTTATTCATCTACGCCTGTTATTATAAATCAATGTATCCAAGTTTTGCCTACCAAAAATAGAAATTTGATATTTTTGCTACTTAAATTTCTATCTACAATAACCAAAAATTGAGTAGATTGATTTATTAATAACGGACGTTATTTAAAAAGTATTATTATTTTAGCCGGATTCGATTATAGAACCAATTGGTAATAAGAAAAAACAAATATATTAATAAACTAAAGAAAATGAGAGTAATCCATTTTTTCAATTAAATAGTCACTATGCAATCTCGTGAGTCACAATAATTACATCCGACTGCCGTAGTTTCAAGGAATAAAACTGAAAGTGTATACATTATTAGATTTATCAACACATAAGCTGATGAATAGCGTCCCCACATTGAAAAGTTGTATTAGGCAG
Organism: Astraptes brevicauda; assembly: GCA_018252015.1. Taxonomy (NCBI): domain Eukaryota; kingdom Metazoa; phylum Arthropoda; class Insecta; order Lepidoptera; family Hesperiidae; genus Astraptes; species Astraptes brevicauda. The sequence goes on along the minus strand of DWPW01000962.1, from coordinate 5,777 downwards.
CAAAGGTTTAAAGCGTTACATGTAGGTGTAGCTTTACTATAGGCTACTTACCGTCTCCGGAAGTCATACTATTATGTCTTTCAAACACTTTATGGGTGGTAGAAGTGTTCGAACTAGTACCAGAGGGTGGGTAATGCCTAAGGTGTTGTTTGTCCTGGGACGAAATACCCATGTTATCGTAATCCGTGTCTTTCGGTGGACCATGTACCATATTGTAATTGGTTCGCATCATCTTATCGGCCCTGTAAGTGGAACCGTCACCAAAGTCGTTCTTTCTCTTAAAGCCTTGAGATCGCTCGTAGTAGTTGGAAGTCATTGGCATAACGTTATGCTGGTTATTGACTGCAGATGAAGCCATACTTTGATTGTACTGTATCTCCGTGGATTCCACTGTATTATGTAAACGATTTGATCGCATTAGTTGCATGTTTGATATAAGACCTGAAACACCATTAAAAAGAATATTTAAATGTAGTCAAAAAAAAAGAACTTTTAGTTTACAAGAATATTATAAGATTACAATAAAATATAGATTTTGCTCCAATTAAATGTAATCAGTAATTAATAATTTATTTAAAAAGTAATGTCAAAATCTTACTATGTGTTTCACTGTCGGTTTCATTCCGCGGCGGAGGCCAGGCGCGTTCTCTTGATTCCGCCATGTCCTGCTCGCTGCTCGACACGCACTGAACCATTGCCTGGAAATAACGACAAGATGCTCCTTATTCGTTATATTTATTACTTTGTTGTAGTTTAAGAATTCGATATATATATATTTTCTGATATTTTGTCCCATTATTAATTATACTATTAATAACTATAATTAACTATTGCTACATTACCAGATGCATACCCTTAGGGAGCACGTCGTATACAGAGTTCCTACTCTTCTCGGAACACCAACGGCTCTCGCAAGTGATTGACTTTACATCTTGTAAAATAGTGATTCACTTTATTCACTGCTCTCGCAACGTACTACCTACTAACGCGGTAGAACTCTTTATGATTCGACTACGAGGGCACCATTGTCACATCTATATCACAACAAAATTGAGCATAGCTATATTTTAATTGATATGTTGTGTGTAGGGAGAAGTTATTTATGCGAAACGCTTTTACTTCTTACGGGTAGGAACGCAATTGTAGCGAAACTTAAGTATCACTCCCAACCCTACTTATAATTGATTACAAATGTTCCTGGGCGGAATATTCACTTACCATCAGCAGCAGATTGACTGTATGTTCGATTACGTTTTCTATATTATAAATAGAAAGTACTAAACTCACCGAGGAGCTATTATCCGCGGGCTCCGGGGACTCCGTGGTGGTATCGGCGTAGTTCCCCTGCGTGGAGAGGCAGCGGGGCTCCGCGTCGACGCCCAGCGGGCTGTGCGTCGTCGTGTCCGGCGGGCTGCCGGCCGGCGCGCCCGGCGACTTGCGCGTCTGCGTCGACACCGAGTGTCGGACGTGTGCCGCACCCGCCAGCTTCCCGTAATCCCCGTCCACCGAGTGTCGGACGTGTGCTGCGCCCGCCAGCTTCCCGTACTCCCCGTCCACCGAGTGTCGGACGTGCGCCGCTCCCGTGACCTTCCCGTACTCGCCGTCCGCCGCGAGTCGCGCGTGTGCCGCGCCCGCCTCGCCCGCAAACTTTCCGTACTCGTCTTTCGTCTCGCTCTCGCTCACTTGCCGCCCGAACACGCGCCTCTCCTCTTTCTCCACCGGCCCGGGCTCGATTTGCACGAAATTACGACCCTTTTGCGCGATCTGCTTCTGTGCCAATATGACATTAGACTCCCCGCTCAGTCGCGAGTTACCCTGAATGTTCGCCGTTATGGACGGCAGTTGAGCGTTGTTTGATACTAAAGTCGTCTGTTGCTGCACTATAGTCGTATTCTGCTGCACGAATGTGGAGTTCCGGTTGTTATTCGCCGAACCTATCGATGCCTGTTTTGGAGATAAAGGCACCATTAATGTTTGTCCCATCTGATTTGTCTGTATGAACTCCTGTGCTTGGACGTTCCCAGATCGGACCTGGTGAGGACTCGTATTGAACGTGACGTTTGTCGGACTCAAGTTCGCCAAAAGGGGACTCAACTGTCCGTTGAAATTCGGACTGTTCATCATGACTTGGCTATTCGGTGACAAAAACTGCGCCCCCGGACTGTGAGGTGACTGAATTATTTTACCTTGTTGGTTCTGAGCCCTGATTACTACACCACTGTTTCCACCCGCGGTAAAAACGCCAGGATTCTGTACAGGAGTTAAAACGTTTTGTCCGTTAACAGTTTGTATTTGTAGTTGCATTGGCATTCCAGTTGAATTGTCTTGAATAATTGCCGTTCCATCGGCGGTCATAACCATTCCGCTGAGATTTGGCACTATGAACTGTTGGAAAGCAGGGAAATTGGACATAACATTGTTGGCATTGTTGATTAAATTAACGGGTTGTAACAAGTTTATTTGTTGTGATGGCGATGTATTTGCAATGATTTGTTGAGATCCAAAGTTGTTTGAATTTCCTTGTCCATTCATAACGATGTGCGCTGGCGTTCCAGACTTACCAGGCATGATTGTCAAAGCTTGCAACATCGGTGTCGGGGATATATTATTGGTAGGTGACAACTGAAAGCCTCTAGGAGAGAATTGTGGACTAGAATTATGTTGCGGCGAAGAATGATGCACCATTATGTTATTTGGATTCTGCTGCGGTGCTGTTATTTGTAAAACATTTGTGATACTCGCCGCTTGATTTTTCTTTTTCTTACTTCGTTTCTTTAAGCTCTCCGGCGAGAGCATAGCTACCCCTTGTACGAAGTTCTGTCCATTTTTGACCTCAATTTGTCTCGTTGTTTCTGACCCAGTCTGTCCAGAGACTATGCCTCCTGTAACTAATTGAGGAATGACTTGATTTTGTTGCATAACCTGACCATCCACAGGTATCATCGACTGCTGCAGTACAAATGGAGCTGGCAATGTATTGACAACAACGGTAGGTTGATTCACAAGTGGCTGAATATGATTGGCCGCGGGTACAACTTGTGTTACGGACGTAGTAACATTCGTTACAGCATTAGAACCTAATACTGACATGGTAGTCGTATTTTTGGGCGGTGGCGGTGGCATTTGATGGCTAGACACAAGAATCTGACCAGTTGAGGAAATAACAATTTGGCCAGGAGAACTTCTTCTACCCATTTGTGATAAAACCGTAGACTGAGTATTACATGTTTCTGGTTTTAAAGGCATACTGCTTATAACATTTTGCACCATCTCTAAAGGGGATTTAGATATCATATTCTGAGCAGTTGTTCCAGCTATGTGGAGTGGGTAGCTGGTGGGTAAGTTAACAGAATTTATAAATGGATCAGGCTGGTTGTTCGGTATGGCGTAAGTCGTCGCTAAATTAATACTCGGAGGTGGCGGTGGCCTAATGAAATTGGCTTGGGAAGCATTGATAGAAGTGGTTGCAGTATTAGCTTTACCCGCCAATACCGACGTGACTGTGTCTCTTGTAACCGAAAAACCACTCGCCATAGTCGTTACGAAAGTCTGCACGTAACACGCTTGTATTAACGAATGGGCGGGTCCGCCCCCCATATGCGGTGGAGGGCAGTAGCCGGGCATTGCATTTTCCATCCTTTTCTTAGATTCTAGTCTAAACATGTCTTGAAGATTTTGTGAACCAGGCTTCATGCCAACTATTGATATGTTTTCTACTTCTACAAGATTCTTGTTAATATTATGGTTTGATATGAAATGCAACATCTGTGTACCAGACATGGCTTGACTGGGGGGAGGCCCTGGTGAGTTGTAAGGGTACGGTTGACTGCTGTTTGGCGTAGATGGGTTACTGCTGAGGCTATCCCGACAGGACCCTGGGTTGGAATACGCTGGACTCGGCATGGGGAATGTACAATTACTTTGCATTTGAGAATTGTTACTTCCGCTACTATGCGGGGTGTCAGTGTTCCGAGAACTATTCGATGGAGTGGGCGAGGGTTCTGGCGGTTGTAAGGTCTCTGTAGGTGACACATTACTAGTACTGACGATGCCTGCTTGAATAGGTCCGCAATTGTCATTCATCATTACACTACGTTCGATGTATGTAGACGACGTGACAGGATTATCGTCAAAACCATGTTTAGGACTCGACGTGCTCGGATTGCCGTCTAACTCCATCCCGTATACGCCCTGTTTCATATATTTAGTTCTAGTTTGGTTATGAGAAAAATCTGCACAATGTCCTTTGTACGAAACATTACAACCCTTACAGCATCTTAACGTGGACTCCATACTTTTATCTGGTATTAAACTGCTGTCAGGTGTGTTGTTTGGCGAGGGTGATGAATTTGGCACTACATTACTCCTATAAACATTTATGGTTTCAGACGTTTTATTTATATTTTTCAACTGTTTTTCATTTTGATTTTGCACACAATATGAGCTGCCAGAATTATCATATTGATGTCCTTCGTAAGAAGAATTTATACCTACTTGTCTGGAAATAGTATTGTTTAGTAACGCAGTCTGTTGTGCCAGATATCCACTGGGATCCTCCATAAATGACGGGATATTGTTACATAAAACTTCGTCAGAATTTTTGTTTTTAGGATCCTGTATATATTTTATACCGTTGTTGCCATACAACATAACTTTATTTTCTGCCGCGTTAGCCTTCTTTTTCGAATTTTTACTGTGAGATTTAGTTTTTTTCTTGGTTTGTTCAATTCCGGGCCACTGTTGGCCCATTATATTATAATGTTGAGGTAAAGGTGGCACTCGAGAGCACATGGAAGGATTCATCGAAGGATCGCTATTTGGATAAGAATTAAACACAGCTGATGCCTCCTCTACACTAATTCTTGAGTCCTCAAAATCAGCATTATCTTGTTTTTGAGGTTTAGGACTAGGACTTGTTAAGGGGTTGGAATCGTTCCGTTTTACTTGCCATGGAGGTGTTTTTGCTGAATTTGTTTTTACTACGGACCCATTTTGTATCATCAACTGACCTTGCGGAACATACTGATTTTGTAGATGAGTTTTATTAAGATTCACGGTCTCAGACATTTGTGTCTTAAAACCTTTCATAACCTCAATCTGTTTCTGATTCTGTTGTATAAATAGTTGCTGCTGTTCATTTATTTTTTGCATTACTTCCGGTGTTAAAGCTGGATTTAGACCACAGAAAGCTGCATCTTCTTTCGACGTTTTCATGGACTGATTAGCTGCCTGAATGTCTCTCTTATCTTCTTTATGATCCTGCTCCAACATAGATTGCGGAGTCACACCCATAAGATTTTTTATGGTGTTCGCCTGTTTGTTATATCCTGTATTCACACCAATGATTTGACCATTAGTACCCAACACTGGCATCCCAACATTTAAAGAAGGGTGTAGGTGTCCTCCCGTTGATTGATTCTGTTTTTGAACGGCTTCTAAATGTTCTTGATGGTGAGTTATCCAGCCGCTATTGACCGTGAGGTAATGAGAGCTTCTCTGTATTTGCGTTTCCTGCTTAATCTCAGTCTCCTGAGTTATTACACTTGTATGCATGTTTTGTTGTAGAGATGGATACGCGGGTAGAGCCGGCTGCATGTTTCCGCGCTGCGCTAGTGTACCCGGTGAAGCCGTTCGTTTCACCTCTAGTTCATGCGACTGCGGCTGGAATTATAAAAAAAATTAACGGTATATAAACAATTTTTAATAAGGTTTTTAATAAAGACAACACTCCTGTTGTCCGCATGTGTGGTGACGGCGTAAGAATACAATTCACCACT
>DWPW01000961.1:0-10078 GCA_018252015.1 Astraptes brevicauda | reverse complement strand
TGTCCATGGGCGGCAGTGGCCATTTACCATCAGATGGGCTGCATGCTCGTTTGTTACTTCCGTAACATAAAAAAAAATGTGGCCTATTGGTTATTTCAAAATTGTTGTTGCTGGTAAAAATCGTATTATACTGTTTGTCAGTTTGCAGGAACCAATTATGAAAATCCCTATAAAGAAACATAATAAAGAAAGAAATATAATATAGATACCATTTTACTTCGAATTTGAGTTACAGGAATTGATTTATATTATTCAATATGATACTTGTGGGATATATTCGGCTTAGGAATCCGCATGTGAAAAAGGTAGTGATTGTATCTGTATTGGCGGACTTTATCCTTCAGGATAAAGATTGATCTTTTGATGCTCGCAGCTAAGATTTTATATCAAAATACCGAGATTGTGAGCAGTAGTACAAGTTTACAGGTCGTAGGCATTTATGATTATGGAGTAATAAACATATGTATAAATAAATAATATAAAAAACATAAACAGTTCTTTGCTTTATTTTGTTTTGTTTTGTTGTTTTTAAAGTGCTTGAATGCTAGGTATTAAAATTGGGAAATGTATGACGATGGTTAACTTTGACCATTGAGCGAACATGCTAGTGTTAGGTGTTAGGTATTAATAATTGGTCATTTTATCAGTTTTGTCCAATGTTTGTCAACTGTAGAGGATTAAGGTACGGCTCCAATTGTCTTATAAGACTACTAAGTGATTAAATTATTAGCTGTGGGTCTGTGTGTTTGAGTATTGGTTTTCTGTATGTCTTAGAGTCTCAGTGACATGAGTGTAACCATGACCATAGTAAAACGGCACATGTTTTCATATTTCTATAGATGATAAAGTACTTAAATATAGCCATAAAGGGTTCTACCTTTATGATTCAACTCTGGAGGTACCACCGCCACACTCATTTCTGCCTTATAACAGCAGTGTTAAGCGCTGCTGTGTTCTGGACTTAAGAGTATGGTAGGGGAGACACAAAAATGCGGGGCGTTCGTACTTAATCCTTAAGGGTAGCAACACATCTGCGGCCGGTACCTCAAGTAAGACTGTAATCTAGGGGTTGATTGCCGATGTCCGTGGGCGGCAGTGGCCACTTACCATCAGGAGGGCTGCATGTTCGTTTGCTATTTACATAACATAAAAACCCCTTCAATTGACTGCAATGTAGCATCTACCGTGTAGCCAAGTCCTGAACCCTCACTGTACATTCACTTACAAAGTCTAATGGCTGCAGTACACAGATTTAGATGGAATGCATAATAAGAAATTTATCTCTATGACTGTACCTATTGCAATTTGCAATTTAAAGTTAACAGATATGCACTTGAATGTAAAAGATAAAATGGCGTGATAAACATATCGTCGCAACATCTCGCAATATAGCCACGTCTCGAGAGGGACGTTAAATATACACTGCGGTGCACCCTCGAGATATAACGTATACATAACGTGTACGTAAACATAAATTGCTAGAAATCGTGTACAGAACAATCTTGTTCTGAACCATATGATTCGGTATTTGAAAAAGTTCTCGTTGAAATATTTATTCGCAATTTTTTTAGAATTCTATGCGAGAAAAGTAAGAAGTTGGCAAAGGAGCGATTAATAAAAAGTATGTAATAAAGCTGAGAAATCATTCCATCTTCACTCAATATTTACCAACTCGTATTATATGATTTTAATTAGGGTTAAATCAGTGATATATTGTGTATGAAAAAACTCTTATATACCTATAGATACCCTACGATTATTATGAAATAATCGTGAGTTTCGTAAAATATGAATTTTGGCACAAAAACCAAAAAGTAATGTAAATGTTGTGTTCTGTAAATAAACATAGGTTGTTTTGTCAAACTATAATATTTTTATTCCAACTTACCATACGCCTACCCAACTCAACTAGTTGGGTATACCCTAAGAGATTAAATATAGTTCAATGTCTTTAAGTAAACCAAACACCCGGATAGTCAGCGTTGATTTGTGTTGAGTAAATTAATACGTCATTATATTTAGTAAAGTAATTAATAGAAATGTCTAGAAATATCTGTTTCCGTCCAATAAAAACGGTTTCATGGTAATGTAACGTAAAAATGGAATCATATAAAAAAACCCAGAACAAGATTCAATGCAAAAAATTTTGGTAAATTATATTTTGTCATAATCTTTGAGACAAAATCGTATTAGAGAAATAAGAAATCATTTACGTGCCGTTGTGGACTTGGATAGCTTTCCACATCATACGAATTCTCTAGGGAGTCGTTAAACATAAACTGCGTTAAGCCCTCGAGGAACGAAGCGTAAATAACCTAAAGTATCAAAAATGTTTTTGATATAATGTTCTCACTATGTAGGGTATAAACTATGACGGCAACTGAATAAGTTATATTTCATTCCTTTCATATAAGAGATGATCGTAAATGGAGTGGAAAATGTTTAAGGAGATCGTAAATGGGGGCCGTCCGCTGATCTTTACTTATACGACGGTTGCTTGGAACCCTATGATTACGTGTGAGATTTAGCTATAAATTTCTTAGAATATCACATGTCTGGATAGGAAAAACCGGATCTTTTGTTGTTACAAAATCACCTTTGAATTTGCATGTTTTTTGGTAGTAAATGAGAATAGCACTATGTGGTGTCGGTTCTGAATAGTAACATTCCTTCTTTCCCCGTGGATGTCGTAAGAGGTGACTAAGCGACAAAAACTAGGAGATTGATAGCAGCATTTTCCAGTGTGATATCGACACCTGCGCTTACCAATACGTATGATAGGTGCGGCGACTAATTACAAAATCCCTATTGGGGGAGGCCTACATCCAACAGCGCACTTCAAATTGTTGATGTACATGTTTGGAAAAGAGGATACAATTCAACCTATGCTAAGTAGCTACTTTCATGTAGGCAATGTGTTCGTAGCTTTCAAATATTTTACGTTACATTTAATACTTTCGATTAGATGATGTAGTTAAAGTTTTGTAGGAAAAAATCATAAAATATTTGCCACATTTTATGAAATTCTCGTAATTGATTATACCGACTGGTGGCGATCATATTCTTTAAGCTAGAGTCTAATGTAGCAAAAGTTTCGTGAGATGAATTTTATGAGTTGATTTGTTAAACAAATAAACCTTCACTTATCTTGTGAAGCGAGCCTTAACAGAAATATGTTACTTACTAAATCACGAACTAATTTTAAGCTACTATTTTTTAATTAATCGAATGTTTGGTTAATTCGTAGTTAGTCGTAGTTATTAAAACTATTTTAGCGAAAATAATTTATTTAAAAGTCTGGTACACATAAACTCTACGAGTACCTACCTATTATTACTTATTTTTCTGTTTTAGCCTCATTTGGCATTCACATACCTAATATTGATTTACTTTTTTTTTGAAAAACCTTATTCGAACTACTCTTAAGTGCGTGGAATTCCTGTAAATGTTTTAATACTACTTGTGTTTACTTACTACTGTATACTGGTTACTATTTATATTTTTTAACTAGGAAACATCACACCCGGTCTGCCTAAACCCCAATTGCCACCGTTTTCCAGCACGGTGGGCAATATAACGGTTACTGGTACGGAGATGTTGGCGCACCTCGGTTCTGGGTTATTGGTAGTACCGCTGGTTGGAGTCATATCCAACGTTGCCATTGCTAAAGCTTTCTGTAAGTACTTCGAATTTGTAAATTGATTATGCACGTTTTGTTTTTAAATTATGTACAGTTAAATCGGCTTGGAGACGTTTTTGCATTTGTAGGGGTGCACAGTCTAGTGAATGGTCTACGGTAGTTAAATCAATGAATTAATATTAGTAAGAAAATAATGATACATAAATTTGCATGGTATGTCATTGCTAAAGTTAGTTTGATGTAATTGACACGAGAGTACGCATGCGTGGTAGCTAGCGCAAACTTGTTTATTGCTTCTACGATCGCAAAACCGTCTTCAAAGTGATTTGCCTATAGGTACTTGTAGCTAGCATCAAGTCCTCCTGATGGTAAGTGGTCACTGCCACCCATGGACATCTGTAATCAAGTTTGATCACAGATGCGTTGCTACCCCTGGGGTCTAGGCCTAACCAGATGAGACCAGAACTCCGCAGCACTTGACACTCCTGTTATTAGGCTTAGTGTAGCGGTGGTCCAGCCGGAGTCGAACTACAGGGTTCAACCCCCTTTAAACCTAGTTTCTAATGACAATTTACAAAAAAAAAAAACGAATTTTGAGAATTTTTATTTCTATTATTTAGTCTGTATGAACACGGTAAAGACGATATTTTGAGAATGGCGATCAAACTTTATACGAGATTTTTTAAATATAATTTAAAACAAAGAATCAATTACAATTACAATACATTGATATTACAACAACTCAATCAGATAAATATGTGATTGATATACACTAAGAACTGTTCTAAAGATCCGATCGGCTTGAGCTATTAACATAATAGCGCTACTATTAAACCATTGCTATTTATTTTCCCATATTTAAAAGAGAAATAACATATTTACAGAGAATAATATACTATATTAATATGTTGTTTGCATTTTAAAAATATCTATAGGTAAGGTTCAAGTAATTAAATTCCCACTCAATTTTATGAGTTGCGATAAAGGCCATCTCTATCTAGAAATGGTATCTTACGATCGTGGTGCCATTACTATCTTTTCCGGAGCGGAACATTAAAACGTCGACAGTTCTACAATGTCGGCAATTCGATATATTTCAGCGAAAGGCAGTACTTTGGACGCGACTCAAGAGATAGTAGCGTTGGGCGCTTGCAACATTGTCGGCGCTTTCTTCCGTTCGTTCCCAGTGAACGGGTCCTTCACACGAAGCGCTGTAAGCGACGCTTCGGGCGTGAGGAGCCCGGCCGCCGGATTCTATACCGGTATTTATTACTCGGTTTCAATTTACTTTGTAACCGAACTTTGTAATAGGAACGTTATTATGTTTCGACGATTGTTCTTGACAACAATTGAGATACTTTGTCAATGTTTAGAGGTCGTTCCGCGAGGATCGTTATTAAGTAATTCCAACATCTGCCCAAGGCGACCTCAAATTGTCCAAGTTACTTAAAAGACCCTGTAAATTACTTAAACTGGCCGAGTTGGAATAGTTTCACTGAAATAAATATTTGCGTGTATAATTCATGTTCACATAAGTTTTGGGGTGACTTTAACGCGCGGTGACAATGTACGCACCGTTATAAATCTCGACGTTTTCTGTTAGGTCACTGTGTTAAATTTTTGTTGTAGGTAATTTATCATATGGTTTAAAATAAGTACTCTTTACCATATAATGTTGTTATAACGCCATGTAGTATTGATTATATTATAATGAAAATCCGGTAATATATAGATTTGCCTTTTTTATAATTTGGAAGTAGTAATCGAGCTTGCAGATCATCTGATGGTAAGTGGCCACTGCCGTCCATGTACATCTTTAATCAATCCCAGATGAGATCAGAATCCTACCTGAAGTTGACCACAGATGCGTCGCCACCCCTAAAGACTAAATTTCAAAGCCTCGGATTAGTATGTCTTCCTCACCACACCCTTTAGACCAGAACACAGTAGTGTTTAACACTGCTGTAATTAGGCAGAAACAGGCGTGGCGATGGTGTCGCCAGCGTCTAACTCCAAAATTTCTACCACTTTCAAAAGTTATTCTTAAGTCAAATATGTTATTATTCTAGGTCACATACATAAAATATTTAGTGTTAAGTGAAATGAAATAAAATGTCTTTATTTTGCATAGGCCTACGGAGGCACTTCCAAATTGTCATTTACAATATTTTTTCTTATGCTACCACCGGATCGGAATTCCAGATAGATATGTTTACTATTCCTGTACAGGTATAATAGTGTTGCTAACCCTCGCGTTACTAACACCGTACTTCTACTTCATCCCGCGCGCGGCGCTGTCCGCCGTCATCATGTGCGCGGTGTTGCATATGGTCGATGTTGCCATTATACGCCGTCTGTGGGCTACAAACAGTAAGTAACCTATGTATTAAATACTATTCAACAATTCCAACACTTTTTTTTATTGGAGTGAAATGTATCCTACGGCAGCTGTACATTTTTCCGGGATAAAAAGTAGCCTATGGTCGTTATCTGATCCTTCAACTAATCCTATGCAAAAGATCATCTCAAGGAATCGACACTATAAAAAAAGAAATCTCTTCCACAGGAACTGAACCTTTTGATAGGACAAAAGTAGCCTGTAAGTTATTCCAGAATGTAACGTCTTTCGAGACGTAACTGTAATTTATCCCTGCACTAAATTTCATTTAGATCCTTTTAACTGTTCTGAAGTTATAAAGTAACAAATATCCATCCTGACAAACTTTCAGCTTTATAATGTATGTAAGATAAGATTAGTAAAAGCAAGATAGTGCTGCTAGCCTTTGCATTGGTAACGCCATACTTCTACTTCATTCTGAGTGCGGCGCTATCCGCCGTCATTATGTGCGCGGTGTCGCATATGGTTGATGTTACACTTGGATAAAAAGTCTGTATGTTATTCCAGACTAATTTATTTCTGTACCACATTTCAATTCTATCTTTTTATTTGTTTAGAAGTTGTTAAGTAACAAACATCCATCCTCACAAATTTTCGGAGAATCTCAAACTCATGCATTTATTAACGATTATTAATTACACGGAATCTATAAGAACAGTAGTTGTGCGCGCTTTCACCGATATTTAAAAAAATGTAACATGGCATACACATAAATATTAGAAATAACCGGGTCTAATGTTAATGATATAACGGCTTGGTAGCAACTGACAATTAACGAAGGCGCTATGGTTTATGGCTTTTAATTTTAATGCGTGGAATCTAAATATTTTTTTAAAGTTAAAATAGCCTTAAACCATCAGCTATCTCTAAGAGGAAACGCTGTCAAAATGGGTCCAGCCGTTTCGAAGATTACCTCAACCAAACAAACAGACAAACAAAAATTATAACAATTGTAGGTACGGTGTTGTTGAACACTAATGAACTTAACATAGCATTCTAGCGCAATTGTAATTACTATACGAAAGTTATAGACAAACACTAACAAAAGCGCGCGGGAACCAACTTAAGCATACCGAGGAAAAGTTCTTCATTCATGTTTAAGTTTAAGCATAATTAATAGTTTATTCGGCTCTAAAATTCTTAGATGATGTTTTATATACCATTTTATCAAATGATCCGGGTATACTATTTTATGTAGTTTATTTAAGAACAACAAAAGATTTGTTTCATTTCATTTTGCACCTCGACATTTAAGGTTGCTTAAACTTTCCTCTGTGTAATTAAAAGTACCTATTATTAAGGGAAACTACGTCGTTTTTAGAGTTGCTGTATAGTTTTACAGACATACAATAGGTGAATAATAAATATTGTTGTTATTTCGAAATAACAGATTCAGATTAAAAGAAATGAAACTTAGTCCGCAGTTATAGCACTAGCAACACACCTTTGGCCGACCTGAGGTAAGATTGGAACCTTTTCTTTGTTTGGTTATAGATGTCAATGAGCGTCAGTGGTTACCTTCTGAACCTGGTCATTACTTAACAGTGGACTACAAGCTCGTTTGCCACTTTCATATTATAAAGATTTTAAAACCATTACAAATATAATTATGTACATTGAGTTGCAAAGAAATACACATTTCCTGAATGCGAGTTTGTTCAGCTAATACGAGGAGAGCGCAAGACGCCTACACTTTAGAAGTTGTTAGGGCGAAAGTCACTCCGCAAACACTAATAGAGTCTCGCGGAGCAAGTGCCTTCCGAAACAAAGTTCTTCGGGTATTCAACGTCACGGAGAATATGTTTAGCTCGCTTCTGAGCTTAATAAGACACTATTCTAGACTCAACGTTGCAAATCTTTTTACCAGAAATTCGGAATGGAATTTAACCTTCCAATTTATAGAATACCAAGCCAGCTTTAAAAAGGGGATGAATTACCAAGTAATAGGTAATTGGGAAAAAATATTGCATCGAAAACAATCTTACTGGATCGCATATTATATATTGCGTAACAATATTTTAATCGATTTTTAAGCGGTAATTACTGCTCTTTACATAACTTATTAGAAAAGCGTAAAGTTTTTTTCATCCACTTTTCCGTTTCACTTGACATCAGCTAATATAAAGCGTACGGAATATTTACCGCCTACACAAATTAGGATGCAATGAGTACTTCCATTATGAAAGTTCTTTGTTCGTATATTCACGGTCACAAAAAAAATCTTAGCTTGTTTTCTCACTTAACATATTGGTTTGTCTACTAAAAATTAAGAAAATAAATTTCAACCTATGTATTTATTTCCAAGCGCAGAAGTATATTCTTTCTAAACTTAGCAAAATGTTACCAACACATAAAAGGTATATACCCAAGTCAATGCGATTCGTCTTTTTAAGAAAGCAATCCTTTTGTGGTTGTGAGGTTGGGCTTTGGTAGCATATTCAATGTCATACGATATACTTACGTAGCTTAGTTTTTGAGCTTAGAAAAAATGGAGACTGTTCTAGAACTACTTTCCTAGGAAAGTTCTTCAAAAGGAAAGATGAAAATAAATGCATTTCTCTTAGCTTCTTGAATAAGGAATAAGGAATAAGGAAATACCACCAACGCATAAGTTGTTGGAACTTAGGAATTCACTCGGGAAACACTAATAGTTATGTTTATAGTCACGCGAAGCTAATAATAATTATGCCTCTCCATTACACTAACAGGCGAACTTTATGTTAAGTGTCAAATCGAAATTTAATTACTGAGATGTTTGAAACTGTAATAAGATATCTTTGTTATATCGTCAAATAGAGTCTGTGGAATTTGACGGTGTTATAGAAAGTAATGTCAATAATTCTAGGTATACCTATGGTACAAATAAAAAAATATATATGAAAAGGATTTATTATTAAGTCATAATTAGTACCCGCAACAGATGTCTGTGATAAATACTTTTATTTTTCGTAAAAAAAATGTTTATTATGTCCCACCACGAAAAATAAAAGAGTAATGAATACGATACGCACTTTAAGAGAATTTGAGAACCAATACTTGTGTAAGTTAACAAGGCGTATATTTTTTTACAAAACACAAGTTCTCATTAAACAACTTATAATGTTCCAATTGGAAAAACAACACAAACTCAATTTCTATAGTAACATGCGGATAATAAAACAAAATAGCTAATAAGCCCAACATACATAATAGGCCAGCGCTTGGAAGTCGTTCCTTGCGGAAGTCGGCTTCGACAAACGTTAATAGAGTCTTACGCGAAGTAAATTGTTCCACTCCGAGGCAATCTTCCCCTGTCGCAATACAAAACAATGAAGGAATTCTTTTGATTGTGTTATATAATGCGTTATATTAACAAATAAATTTCTTAATTACTGGTTTAATAATAATACATAAAAAGGATAAGTAAATCATAAGTTAACATAAGTAAGTCTTATTGCATCAATAAATAGTTTCAATTACTATAAGATTATTGTATTAATATCAGGTCGCTGGTTTATCTGAAAATAAATGTAGATTTCTTGTGTATCGGTGAAAATGGTGTAGGTGATAAATTATATATAAATACCCCCGCCTTCAGTGAAGTCCGTTGGGCGACCGGTCAGCCTTATGCACGTTGTACTTCACAGTTTAAAGACACTGGGTCCCGCGACCCACCGAAAATACATATATAAGCCAATAATACGTAATATGCCGAATCCGTGTTATGAATGAATGTTTTCCGTGTATTATGTCCGAAACGTCAACTATTTTTTAATTTTGAATTTGGTTGTTTATTTTTTTTTTTGGTATTTCGGCCAGTCCGAAAACCAAAAAAGTATTATTTGTAAGTTACAATATAATATACAAAATAAATTTTGTCGCATAAGTAAACAGTTTACGCTTTATTAGCAGTAATAACGCAGTTTAATATTCCATTATTTAAGTACAAAACAAAAAAGTTGATAAAGCTAAACATACTTAATATGCTAGCGCTTGGAAGTTGTCCCTTGCTGAAGTTTGCCTCGACAATTGTTAATAGAGTCTTACGCGAAGTAAATTGT
>DWPW01000960.1:0-10078 GCA_018252015.1 Astraptes brevicauda | reverse complement strand
CAAACCAGAACACAGCAGCGCTTAACACTGCTGTTATTAGGCAGAAATAGGTGTGGCGGCGGTGCCGCCGGAGTCGACCATCTTTAATAGACATTTTAGTGGTTATACAGACCAGGGATGTAACAGAGGTAATTTTATCGGAATCGAAGTTGGAGTCGAAGTTTTTTAATTTGATTTATCGGAGTCGGAATCTGAGTCGGAGTTGAAGGCATGTCAGGAATTAGAAATTGTAAAAAAAAATTGTATTGCGTATTAAGTTTTTAATTTAAAAATTTTAATCTAATTTTATTTTGATAATTTATTATGAAAATCTTCAATTTAAGTAGCATTGAGTATATTTGATTAATTGTTTCAACAACATATAAAATTAAATCAAAGGAATTGACCGCATTCTCCTCTTAAAACCTCCGATTTACATGTTTCGGAACCGCAGGTATAATAACAATTGGAAGTTCCGACTTATCAGAGTCGGAGTCGAAGCTCCATAACATCCCTGATACAGACCAATGAAAATGGTCTATAAATTCATATAGAAGCTACATAGTACTAAAAAAAATAAAAACATTCTTTGAACACAAAATAACATCAATACCAACCTCTTTGCTTTGTTCCCAATATTAGTCATGTCCATTTTCTCATCTGTGGAGTTTGCAGAGGAGTCGTTGGAACAGCTTTGATCATCATCGTAGGTATAATAAGGATTTGTATAATTTCCATTTGTATTACTATGCCTTGTTCTGCAAAGAAAAAACAACATATCTACATACAAACACATAACATACTCGTGGTGAGATCTGACTATTTTTTAAAAAATAATGAGCATGTAGTCCACTTAATTGTAAATGACCACTGTCACCCATGTACATCTGTGACCTACCAAACTATGATAAAGTCCTACCTGAGACAGACCACAGATGCATTGCTATCCCTCGGATCTAAGTTGGAACACCTCTGGCAACTACGTCTCAATGACCACCCCCCTCAAACCGGAACACAGCAGCGCTTAACACTTGTGTTATTGGACAGTAATAAGTGTCGCGTTGGTGCCGTCAGAGTCAAACCACAAAAAATCGTACTCCCTCCAAAATAATAATTATTAAACAATAATGCTTACCTACTCACACTTTGACGCGTACACATTTTGTTTTCTGCCTTTTTACTCTTGGCGGAGTCCATTTGACTTACATTACTTTTGAAAATCTTCTTAGGATAAATGCCTTCCTTAAAAGGTATTGCAGTTCGTAGCAGCCTCTTCACCATACCTATTCCATCTGTTTGGTCCGGGTATGAGTCGGGTGTGAAGTGATCGCTACACACGGTGCAACTTACGGTAACTTTAGTGATCCCTAGTGCGTCCATCCATTGTTTTTTTATGTCCTCATTTACGGGGAATCTGCAAATTGTACATATGACTTTTTTAATGTGTGTACATTCGTTTTAAAAGATGTGAAAGGTATGTGAAGTTTGTCAATTCACACTAGGCCAACATGGTGTACTACGTCCTTAATCTCTATTAACTATGAGACAATACCTGGGCGATACCAGCAGTGTGAGAATAATAGTTTAATGACAATGAAATGACTGAATGGTATTTTTTTTCCATAAATTTGTGTAATGACCATCAGTGGAATCTGTAATGTTCTTTTTTTTATTTTTTTAAATACCGTTATAGCATACGAGCATACAGTCCACCTGATAGTAAGTGGCTACTGTCGCTCATAAACATTTGTTATCAACCCCAGATAAGACCAACAGTCTCATGTTGTCCACAAATGCGTTACTACCCCTGATAAAGTTGAAACACCTCGGATAATTATGTCTCCCTTACCACGCCCAGCAAACCAGAACACAGCAGTGATTGACACTGCTGTTATCACGCAGAAATAGGTGTGGCGGTGGTGCCACCGGAGTCGAACCACATAGAGTTCTACCACCTATAAGTGTAGTTCTGCAAATGAACATGAAATGGTAACAGTAACTGGTATCATCCTAATTACTTGTACCATTTATGAACAACGAAGGACAAGTTTGTGTACGATTTCATGAGGGCTTTAGTATCTAGTTGGTCAGTAGTACTCTTTTTAAGTACATGCAGTAGTTCAAGCAGTAGTCATCTTTATAGTAAGTAATTGATGCCTGGGGATATCTGTAAGCAACTCAATAGGACAAGGTTTCTGAACCGTATCATGGATGCATTTCTCCTAAGGACTAAGAAAGTAGGACAGACATGACATTATCCACATCCCTACTACCAAATACAGCATCACACTAGACATATGTAGGTGCGGCGGAGGTACCCATACGAACCATACTGGTTAGGAACAGCGGTAGGCCACTTTCCAATAGTGTCTCAATTATGGTGAGTTGGAATGTCCGAACGTATTAAAATTAATAAACAAAAAGACATAAATGTACTCTATTAAATGACAATGGGTGGTATAACTCTGGGTGCGTAAAAAAGCATTCGCCACACCTATTTTTGTTTCATTAACTGTAGTGCTTCTATTTTGAGTAGTTTGGTTAAAAAATATTGCTCAGGATTCACATATCGCTACAGGTATAGCAATAGATCTGTATTCAATGTCGGCAGTCGATGGGCAGCAGTGCCCACTTAATGACAAATACATGGAAATCATACATCAATCGTTAAGATGTAGGATCCGTAAAACCAGATGTAGAACCGACTTACTTATGAAAACTTCGGCTGTTATCTCCGGTCACCGATATTTTTCGACACACACAGCAGGTTTTTGTCATATTTATCGCAATATTTATGAAAACAAAACAATCAAGAGGGTTCTCGACTTTTCAATCAATTTGTCACTTTCACTCGTGTCACTAGAAGCTGTCAATGTCAAGTTTGTTTGACCAGTTACTTTTTAATAAATACGAACCTTGGATTCCAAATTTTTAGCCATGTTTTTGTTATGTTACGGAAGTAGCAAACGAGCATGCAGCCCATCTGATATTAAATGACCACTGCCGCCCATGGACATCTGTAGTCAACCCCAGAAAAGATCACAGTCCTACCTGAGGTCGGTCACAGATGCGTTGCTACTCCTGAGGTCTATATTGGAACGCCTCGAATAAGTATGTCTCCCTTACCACACCTTTCAGACCAGAACACAGCAGTGCTTAACACTGCCGCTATTAGGCAGAAATAGGTGTGGCGGTGGTGCGCCGGAGTCGAACCACAAAATGTTCTACCACCTTTTAGTAAATGCTGGAAACTTTATGCAAGTTCAAAGCGAAATAGGATGTAATAAAGTCGCGCATCACAGGTCAGTAACAAAAGAGAACTTATTAAAAGTTCAAAGATTTCTGAAAAATCACATCATCTCTAACAGTTTTTATTATATTAGTTTTTCATTTATCTCTGATAAATAATGATTTGGAGACCCGCGTGGTGGAGCGGTCACCATACCGGTCTGACACGCAGATGGTACCGGGTTCGATCCCCGGCCAGACAGATTTTTGGCTCTAGGTATTAGTGTATTCGTCTTGGTTTCCATGGCGTCCACGGCACAGAAGAAAATCCTAGTATGGGCCTATGAATGCAGGAAAGGTTATTAATTTGATTACATGTTAACGAACCGTTATTCAGGACAAAGAATACATTAGCAGATATTTTCAAACAAATAATACAAAGTTAATAATAAAACGAGCAAGTTTGAATACGCATTTATTCATCTAGACGCCCGTTGATAACTATGACAAGCGTACTAAAATCTAAAATATGTACATTACGTAGATAAAATCCATAATTCTGTCAACATTCTCCCGATGCGTCACAATAACATATTTTGTTCCCGTATAAAACATTGGGTTGCCATACTTACAAACAGAGTTCCCTATATTATTGGTGTGATACACGTTAAAAAGTATGAAATATCCTAAGTCTATCTTATTATTGCTATTACCTTTAATGAGTCTTCTGTATATTTTAGGAGAGTACTTCTAGATATATTTATAGTTTGTCTCAATAAAAATTTAACCCAACATTGAAGCACTACATTACATTATGAACAATAAGTGAGAGGTAAATAGAAATAACGCCATTCTGGATTACAATTATTATTGAAACAAGTTATACTAACAATTATATTTTATACACAGCATATTCTTACACTGAAGGCATTGTCAGAGCGTAAATATTTTACTTAGTATCGAAAGAGTAAGAGAAAATCGAATGGAATTTATCTTGTTATCAACCCATTATTGTCCCACAGCTGGGAACGGGTCTCCTCTCGAGTGAGAGGTGTAAGCCATAGTCTACCGCGCTGGCAAGTGCGAATTGGTAGACTCCACAAACCTTTGAGAACTTCTTTTTTAAGAACTTTCAGGCGTGCAGGTTTCCTCACGATGTTTTCCTTCGCCGTTAAATCAAGTGGTAATTAATTTATAATACGAACATAACTTCGAAAAGTCAGAGCTTTATGTCCGGGATTTGAACATCGGACCACACGATTTAGAGGCAGAGTTTCAACCATTAGGCTATCACTCTCCACTAACTGGAAATTATCTTATTCAATAGAAAACAAGTGACATTACACAGAACAGAATGGCAAGCTCTTTATACATTAGAAAACTAGTATACAGTAGACATGTTGGTAAGTGGCCACTGCCATTACCCACAAATTTACATTTTTGTTGTTTGGAAGCTCGTTTGCTAGTTCAATTTTATAAAAAAAAATACATATTAAGACAATTCAAAACTGTTATTTACACTCTGACAGCACAGCACGCAACAAGTGAGGATGCATGTCAACTGTCATCTGGCAGTTTCTGTCAAAGGTGGCTTCTTTGAACCCAGCACAAAGTAGTCGACCACCAAAAGGCACATAATACAAGAAAATTTCAATATTTTACATCTATAGTTCTGTACACTTAGTATGAGTTTTGTATATTTTTCGAATTGAACGTGTCTAAAGAGTTCGTCCGTACGTGCAGTGCCAGCGGAACGTATAGAAACTAAAATTGTACTTTGAAAAAATGGTCAATCTCTCGATTTAGATCAATCGATTTCTCGTTTCAAAACTCGTACTAAGGGTACAGATACTTAATACACAATTTTATCAATACATGTTTTTGACTATATTGCTTTTTACCGCTTTTATTAGCGCATACATACTAAACGATTTTCCTAATAGATTGTATCTACAATTTTTTATATAGATAGCTCCAATGCGTTATAAATATAATCCGATCATAATTCGAAAACAAAAATGTCAACTACAATTTATTACAATGTCAACATTTCTTTACAATAAAATGTAAAAAGTTATTTGATGTTGATAATAATTAATAAGTGAAATTTTTTACAGCTTTTAGTCGGTTTATGGGGAACATAGAATAAGTAAGGGTCGGATACAATATCTGTCTGATAGATCAATATCATTAACAAACCATTACTGTACCAATACTGGGTGCGGATCTATTCTCAGAATGAGAAGGACATATGTAGTAAATCCGCTACATGTTCATTTCACACTTTTGAAAATAATATTAAGTCTTAGGCATGTAGTTTTAGACAGTTTTCTTACGATGATACGTTTTCATTACCATCACTATATGCGATAACATTTTTTGATAAAATTCATTTGACCTGATCCTAAGCAAAATACCTTCCATTTTGAATAATATTAGTCTTTATATCTTTTAAAAAATTATGATTAGAGGCGTTAACGAGGTAGATTTTATTATAAAATTTAAAATAAATTCACAATTTTGGACATTGTAAATCTCAAAATCAAAAAACTATAAATGTTGCACTATCCGACTAAATTCAAAAGTCCAAACCTCGCACGAACCGACCAAATTGAAAAGAACAAATCTTGCATTACCCGACCAAATTCAAAGAACACATTAATCACCTGTTTCAAAGTACGCAACCCGTATTGCCTTAATCGCCGACTTCCGTCGTTTTCTCCTCGGCCAGCTTAATCTTCTTCGTGCTCGGGGAGTTACTGTTGCTCAATACTTCCTCAGTGGACATGCCACCACGTTTCCTCTTAGACGCTTTCAGATCTTTAATACTCTCTATACTACTTAACCTTCCGCTGCATTCCGAGTCACTCGATATCAATCCATTCGTAGCGTTCTTGATTATTAGCAGATCTTTCTCGATTTCTGATAACTCTTTCGGCTTCGGCGGTCTTCCTAGTTTACATTTGGGTTTCACTTTGCTCGTGGACGGCGAGTCTTCGATTTTACGCTTCTTGTATGTACGTTTTGCCGCTAGCTTATTTTTCTTTGGTTGGTCCGCCTGAAAATTGAATAAAGACGAACTGTGGTCATAATAAGTCCAAATCACACACCACACCCTTTTCAGTCTTATAACAGCAGTGTTAAGCGGTGCTGTGTTCTGGTTTGAAGGGTGTGGTAAGGAAGACATTATTCGAAGCGTTTCAACTTAGTCCCCAGGGGTAGCAACGCATCTGTAGCTGACCTCACTTAGTACTATAATCTTATCTGGGATTGATTGCAGATGTCCATGGGCGGCAGTGGGCACTTAACATCAGGTGGGCTGCATGCAGCATTGTTTGCTATATTATTAATGTAGTTTACTAAATAAGTATTAGTTTTACCTGTTTGGGCTTAGCCCCAATGTACCCGGAGCACCGCTTCGCTCCGCACAAACATCTCTTCTTTTCAATGCCTGCGCTTTCCAAATTGTAATTGAATGTCACTTCACTATTCTGTAAAAAGGAAGCAACACATCGATTTAATCGTTAAAGTGTCTATTTTAACTTCGCTATTTGTTTTACACTAGTTTTAACCCGCGATTTCGCTCCCATCAATATTTAGGCCGTAAGTATAAAAGTTATATTTTCTACCTATAGGGAGTAGTATATTTTTTGAAATAAAAGGTATTCTATGCACTTTTCTGGACCCCTGGCAATGTGTATGCCAAATTTTATAATGATCAGTTGAGTAGTTAAGGCGTGAAGGCGTTACAAACATACAAACAAATAAACAAACAAACTCACATTCACATTTATGATAGTTATATAAGATATTAAGATAGGATATTATTGTTATATAAGATATTAAGGAAGGATTATTCTAGACACAGATAGTTATGTATTTTATAGTAAGTCTTAAGATAAAATAGACGTTGACAGACAGAAATAGAATGACACAGCAGGAAAAAGGTGATAGAACGCCTCAGGCCCGACTACGGCAGCATCACCAACACACCTATTTCTGCCTAAAAACAGCAGTGTTATTCACGGCTGTGTTCTGGTCTGAAGGGTGTGGTATAGGAGACATTCTTATCCGAGGCGTTCCAACTTAGCCATCAGGGGTAGCAACGCATTTGTGCCCAACCTCATGTAATACTGTTGGTCTTATCTGGGTACTCATTCTCTCTGGGTCTCTGTACTCATGCTCGTTTGCATCTGTGGCCGACCTCTGGTAAGACAATTGTTATCTGGGCTAGATTTACTATCAGAGCGACTGCATACTCGTTTATTACTTCATTATTATAAAAAAAAAGACAACATGATGTGTCATTCGGTACTTCAATTTCTTTAAAAAAAGCAGCCTATCTTAAGTACTCAGATAATATACAACACACTTACAGCCGGAATATCGTAGAGCGCAAAGAGACCGACTCGAACATCGCCCAACACAGTCCATTTCTGAGTTTCGCAGTTTGGCTCACAGCAGTGATTCATGAATCTGAAAAAAGAAACAAAATTTTGGTGTTTACTATCGAAGTGACGTCACAAAGTTTCTATTATCCATTGTGTTTTTTGTAAGTATGTCTTCCTCACCACACCCTTCAGGCTAGAACACAGCAGCGCTTGCTGCGGTATTAGTCAGAAATTGACGTGGCGGTGATTGTCCGTAGTCGAACCACAAAGGATTCTAACACCTCCAAAAACTTAATTTTCTTTTCTTTGTTATAAAACTAAAAGTTTGTTAAGATGAATGTTTATTACTCTATAACTTCAAAACGGCTCAACGGATTTGCCTGGAATTTGGTACAGAGATAGATTATAGTCTGGAATAACATTTTATCTGTCTACCTTTTCATCTTTTCTGATAGATTTGTTTTCTTATGTAACTTCTTTAAGAGGTTAAACATAAAATTTCAATTAATTGTATGTAATGTTACACTTTCAAACGCGTATGAAACCGCAAGGCGCAGATAATGCTAAAATAAATAAATAGATAGACAGATAAATGATTTCTTTCTTTGATTGAAACTGACACAACACAGATAGTGTTAAACACTGACATACAAAACATTGATATAGGTAGGTAAACACTACAAACACAAATAATGTATCTTTGAAGGAATATAAACGTACCTATGTATTAAAACAATAATAAAAACGTACATATTGTTAATGATTTATTATAACTGAAAACTCAACTTTTCTACAAAAGGCGCTTTTGATTTTTAGACATCACCATAAGCGCGCGTAAACCATTGCGTTGTCTCTGACGGCTAACTAGGGATGGGGCGTCCACTGCTTGTCTACTAGTGATGTGTCTTACACTTGTTATTAGGATGTAGATGCCTTAAACTAACATACAAAAATATATACGTATATCTAGAAAGTCGTTTCAAATTATGGGTAGGTATTTAAGATATGTATGACGTTAACAACATCTGTACAAAATATCGTCAAATAGTTCAAATATTTGTAAAAAAAATCCAGGAAGAACGTAGCGTCTGTACCCTGACACGTCAATAGAGAGCGCTTATTCCTAACATGATACGAGATAATAAGCAGAAACCGTGACAGCCGTCTTCATAACTGAACTTTACTCGTGAGAATGTTGACATTACCATTTCAAATTCATCATTGCACTACGTATATTCACCGCACTTCGCGATTAACTTTGTTTAGCTTGTAATTACGCTGTTCGCTCCTTATACGGCGACGAAATCGTTGGCGGGTGTTTACAGCCCACGGGACGGGGGCGACGCGATCGGTCGTAGCCGTCGTAGGATTACTTAAATGATGTCCTTTTTCAATGTGATTATGTAGCTATAAAATTTCGTTATTAAAATTCGAATCGATCTTTGTATGAAGCAAAGTGTACATATAGGAATAAAGTCTAAAAGAAGAATTTTGGTTACAGTATATCGGTAATATAAAAATAACTGCCATTTTAGTTCATTCACCTCTAATAATTTTAGTTTGGAGCTGTGCCCCTGCACTGGAAGGATCCTTACGCTTTATTTAGATGTTTATCCTGAAAAAACTTCTTTTGTGAGGCTTTTGTCTTTTCATTATGATTGAATTTATATGTTGGTGACCGCAGAATACTTAGTTAAACGCAACCACTCGCCCTTCATCGATAGATATACCTTAGTCTTAAATCCCTTAATTTTGTTGCTTTTTATGATATTCACGGATGTACGCGTGGAAATAGTAAGTAATACATAGTTAAAATACCTCCGTTCAATTTTATATATGCAGGTATTAAAAAATAGCAATGACCACACTAACCAGCTCTGACAGCAAATGTTATAGAATTATTCATAAACGACACATTGCTGTATTCAGTATATTTCCTTGTATAATTGTACTTGTATAATTGAAAAATGACCTCATGTGTTATGCATGCGTCATAAGATTACTATCAAAATCGGAAACTTGCGTACGAGTCGTGTGTGGTGAAGGAGACTGCAGTGAGTTGGCATTGTCAATTTTGTTTTATGGCGTATCGACACTGGAAATAATTGCATTGTTGACCTTTCCCGCTATGCAAATTGAGCCCTGTCTCCATGCCCCACGGTTTGAATTTCAATGATCCTTCTAACCGGTATGCAAAATGCAAGACATCTGTCCGATTCGTGCTGGCCATACCTATTGCTTCTGTCAACTAAAGACGACAGTCGCGTGTAGAAGTTTGAAGCGTGTCGTTAATAATAAGTGATTAGTGTTCGGTGCAGTCCAAGCCATAATGAGCTCTATGCACGATTTAACATTGCGACATTTTATTTTTATCTGATACTCGTTTGTATGGTTTAGCGATGGCAGCTTTCTACTATTACTAAAAGTCTTGGATGTACGACATACGAGTACAATGTAAATAAACGGTTATTGTCACATTC
>DWPW01000959.1:0-10086 GCA_018252015.1 Astraptes brevicauda | reverse complement strand
CAAAATCCAAATGAAAAATTCTAAGAGGGCAAGCATGGAGGAGCGGTCGTTAACCGACAGTTTCAACTCGGAGCTTGTATATATGCAGAATGGAAAGAAAACTTTGATAGCGTGATTCAGAATACTGGTGGCGCCATCTCTGGACGTATTGCAGAAAGTCTTCACATAATCCTGCTTATTTTTAAACCACTTCGAAAAGGAGGAGATTCTATGTTCATCTGCATATATTTTTTCGGATTACAAAACATCTGAAGCAGTATGACATATTTATGGCAAAAAATAAAAACAAATATCAAACAATATATCAGTTTGAGTCTGTCCGTCCTTATTTAATATTGTTTTAAATTCTCTAAATAATTTAATTTTTATTGTTCGTTTAAATTAAAGCGTTTAAATTAAATTAGAAATTGTACACCCTTTGGAACCAACTAGAACTTAGTCTATTACTTATAGTAGGCATACTTCTCAAGAAAAAGAAAATACTATGAAAGACGGTAAAATTGTCATTTTCATTTTTATTATAATACTTGCAATACTTTTTTTAAGTTGATTAAACCCTTTGGTTTCAATCTTAACCACCGCATATCTATTTCTGTCTAATAATACGTTGCTGTATTCTGGTTTTAAGGGTGTGGGAAGGAAGACATTCTTGTCCAAAGCATTCCAACGTTGTTCTGGAGTAGCATTTCCAACCAACCTAAGACAATGTTTATTTCAGATTCATAACCGATGTCAGTCGTCAGTTACCATCTGGTGGAGTATATGCTAGTTTGCCATTTCTTTATTCTAAAGAAAAACAACTTATTAATCAAACAGTGTTTGCTCCATGCATAAAATAAGTCGTAAAATTGCAGAATGTCTGGTTATTGATTTATGGAATATGCATGAACTTGCAACCTAAAGTTACACAGTACTGATTTTGCTGTAAAGTTCGTTTCGCGTATAAATTGTGTATCTGCATACAACGATGCGGTGAATAGCTATTTTATCAAAGTTTCAATCCAGTGAATGTTTAGCAGTGGGCTATTCGCCGAGTGGGCTGTTCGCCGCAAAATGGGTCGTATTCAGCAGCTCTAGTGTTTACATAGCACCTCCATTTTAGATTAGAGAACGTTCTATGTGTTCTGAATACGTAAATTCAAAAGTAATATTGGAATACTAAGGAGTGTAATTTTTCAGACATCGATTTTTAATGTACATTGAAAAGATCTTAATGAATATGTATGTGTATATTAGGAGAATATCATGTTTTATTATCTAGGTACTCTATATTTGAAACATAACTTTCTTGAATATCAATAAAACATAAAATAAAATAGAAATTATATTGTTTGGATTATAAAATGTAAGTGAAACAAAATAAATTTGAAATTTTGTAACTTTTACCGTAGAAACGCATCTACCAAGGTAATATAGACGGGAAGAACATTAAAAAATTATTGGCTACCGAGAAAAAATGTTTACGCACCCTCAACAAAAATGAATAAACAGTAATCAGTGTTCACATAATTTATTGCCATGACTTGTTACTGAAGTGTATTATGTTACTGACAACTTAATATCCCCTAAGTGGTTTTCTCGAGTAACACATTATCATTCGGGGTAATTCTTTATTTTCCGGTCCACTGTGTATTAAGGATCTTCCCTCAGCACTCATCGTCTCACTTGGTTTTACGATCCTAAGGGACTTGTTGTACTGTCGTGTTGAAGAATAAAACATCTAGTTATAATCGTTATATAAAATATTGGTAACAAAAAAATAAGGTAAGAACTCTTTGTTCAACTTCAAAGATCCCTCAGCCAAATTTATTTTTTCATTATAACATCATCGTCAAGAGTTTTTCTGATTTAAGGGCGTGATAAGAGAGAGGTACTATAGAGCAGCCCATTAAGCCCTCAGGGTTAACAAAACATTTGTAGCCCGCCTGTAGCAATTGTTTCTATGGTTAAAGTATTTTTAGGGTTCATAATCATATAAATAACTTCTTCACATATTTCCCTTCAAATTAACTAAGTAAGATCAACAGGATCGCATTGGACCTTATTTTGAGGAAATTTTACAAAACTCGTCCACGTTCCATGAAACAATATTACAAAATTGTACGCACCATGACACCGGTTTTTATTACATTAACGGTATTCATGATGATAATGTTACTTTTGGTAGTACTCGTTTCGGCCTATCTGTGGTTTTCGTTGACCGTTTACCTATTCACGATCAGACAATGTTTTTGTTCTACGCTTTCATGTCATTGGGCTAGTAGCGTTTGTGGCTTCAGTGATTGTCTCACTGCCTTATTTATGTTTACAGCCTTAATCTTGTTCTATTTATGAGGTCATTCCCCAAAAAAGATTCTATGCACGAAGACGATCTTTACAAGCACCTTAACTTTTACGATCAATCACTTAACATTATTCTTCATATATAGGGATCCGTACAGAAAGGGATATTGGTGCTAACCGGACGTCGTCTGTCAGTTCATCTCATTGTATGATCTTTAAAGGACTATGTATGTTTTTAACTGTCTAGGTGGATACATACAGAATATGAGATAGTTTGGATACTACTCTAACAAATAATACTGTTGAAGTGTATCAACATTATAATATGATGATTACACTAAAACAATGAAGGCCGATTAAGATCAGTAGGTCATACTTATTTTAAATATATTAACTTAACTGTTTGTACCGTTCAGATTCACTCGTGTATAAACATAAGTGGTAGCCAGTTCTAATGTGCTTACGCTGTTACCTTATATTCTTTTAAAATCATTTAGTAAAAAGTTATTATTTGGACATTACAAAGAGACACTTCCCGAAGTGATCGGGTAGGAATCGCGCTGGTTTTCAAAAACGGATGTAAAAGAAAGGTGCCAATATTGTTCAATGTGTGATGTTCTCCATGGGTGTGAATGTAAACATGCGTCGTATAAACTTTTTAAGTGCAAACTGCTATATTATGCCATACGGTTGCTTATAAAAGAATTTTCAATTTTAAAGCTCCTATAGATATTTTAAAATTCTCCTCTGAAATCCAGTCTGCTTTAGGTCCATATGTCCCATGAATAATTCATACAGAGCCGCAGCTTGTCCCGCTCGGTGACATATATGTGTTATATACCTAGCTTGGGTGAACAACAAGAATAGTAATCTTTATTTATTACTAGACGTGCCCGTGGGTACACCCGCAATTATGAAAAATGTAACATGATATTATATACATAATTGAAATATTATTCAATCAATATAATTTAACATTTAACACCAATATAATTTTTTGAAGTGGACAGAAATTTATCCAACAGGAACCGTGCATTTCTCCAGAGTAAAATATTATTTCAGACTGTAATATTTCTTTGTACGAAATGTTATCCAGATCCGTTTAGCTTTTCTAAAGTCATACAGTAACAAACATCTATCCATACATCCATACATCCATCCTCACAAACTTTCAGTTTTATGATATTATTAGTATTATTTATTATTTGTTTACATAAATGGGAATTATTGAAAGGAATTCATTTGGAGAAGTCGGAGCAATTTCGCGTGACGGGAAAGCGGCGTTGAAGGCGGTTCGGCACAAGTAATTCAATGAATAGACGGGAATCGGAGTGAGACGTTGGCGACAAAATGCGGGCAATCAATCAATAATAGCTTTTATTCCTTTTTCCATCTTATCACTACGTAAAATAATTTCGGTCTGGGAAATGAAGTCAATTACATTTTATTTGACGTGGAGTGCTGTTGGGAATATAAATTAATTCATGCAGGTTTTTTGACTTGTCTGGTCCGTGTATCTAGGTAGCTCGTTAGATTTATTTTTGATTAGGTACAAATATTTTTTGTTACTGACTTTTGGTTTAAATCAGTTCATTAATAGAGCATAGTAGCACACGTCGCATATCAACTTTATTCTCAGGATTGGCAAGATAAATGTGACTCTCGTTAGAAAAATGTGGTTGCCAGCACATTTACAAATAGGCGACCATTTTACTTCTCTGGAGTTGCAACGCATCTATGATGGACTTTAGATAAATCTCATGTTTTATATGAGGTTGGTAACAGATGTCCATGTACCGTGGTAACCACGTACTTATCATCAGATGCTCAATTTGTTTATATATTACTTTAATATTATAAAAAATACCTACTCTAGGGGTTGGTCGCCCGAATTAGGCACTCAAATTTATTGTCCTAACACACATTCACATACAATTTTATCTTAATATAATTTATTTTCAAACAATTTAATTTAAACTTTTGGGTTAGAAATATTAATATTAATTGTTTTATACAACCCACATTAGGTAGTAGTAAAGTTGTTATAAACTTTATAATTTGCAAATACAATTACAAAAACTGATTTTAACCTTGTAGCGTGGGGTCGTTTGGCCAAAGAGGTCAAGTTTTGAAGCTCTTCTAAAAATTTAATCACCTTACGGACCCTTATTTTGAGTGCCCAATCTCGTTACATTGTTATACATAGGTCGAGGCAATCATTCAACCCTGTAACACTTTTAAGGCCAAGTTACATATATATTCATATACATATAGAAGACTCCTTTCCTTTTATTATAAATTTTGGGGTAATTTTAGTATACTCATATTGCGACCTAAGTAATTACATAATTTAAGTGACTTTAAATCGCGATGTTATACGCAAGACTGTTTAGATCGGTATTTAAATATTTATTGCACTCAGTTTAATTTTTGGCATTTTGTGCTTTTCACTTGCCTGCAGTTTTTTTTATACTTGGCAAGTAGCAAACGAGCATGCAGCCCTCCTGATGGTAAGTAGTCACTACAGCCCATGGACATCTGTAATCAATCCCAGGTAAGATCAAAATCCTAACTAAGGTTGACCACAGAAGAGGTGCTACCCCTGAGGTCTAAGTTGGAACGCCTCAGATAAGTATGTCTCTCTTACTACAACCTTTAGACCAGAAAACAGTAGCGCTTGACACTGCTGTTATTAGGCAGAAATAGGTATCATGGCAGTGTCGCTGGAGTCACACCACAAATAATTCTACTCCGCTATATTTTACAAATTACTTACTAAAATAATTCTTACTTCATTGTCATGGTGCTTTAATTATAAGTAGGTAGAAAACGATTACCAAAATAGAGTAGAATAGTGGCAGTAATTGAACATAGTAATTCAAAAGCCCGGCTGGGTATAATGCCAACCGATTAAAGGGGTCTCATAGATAACGAACGAATTATAGAGATCGCATCGCTGCTAAAGTAGTTATATTTTGATTAATGTGAGATCGACACGCACGTATTTAGGTGTCAAAAAAAGTTATAATTTACCACTAAGTAGATAACTAAATAGACAACGAAGTTACAAGATATATGGTCGGATAAAGCCAGCCTACTTCGGCTTACGTCCGAGATATATGCCGCGTTTCAATAGAAAATTTATGAAGTTACACCAATAACTGGCTTAATTCTTATTTATTACAGCGAACGGTAGCGAAATGAATTGATTTAATACGAGTTTTTAAAGGTAACGTAGATGAAAAAACTTACAAATATTTTTCTACATATAGTTATTGTTATTAGCAATCTAAGTACTTTATGAAATGTTTCTTTAAATTCAATTATCTGTGTAATAATCTAATTTAAAGTTTTTTTGTATAATAACGCACTAAATAAGTTTCTGGCCAATTAATTAGTTTTTTCGAATTGAAAAGATAAGATGATATTTTCTTCTATCAATGTAATTTTGGACGAGACTCGTAACGACTTAATTATTTTGCTAAAAAACTAAACATCATTAATCGCATAATAAATCACTCATCATTAATAATCAACACGTCAATAAAACTAAGAACACCTAAAAAACTTCATTCAGAGGAAGAAAGCTAGCATAGGAGCAAAACATTATTGTTTTACATATTCTCTATATTATAGAAGCCTTTTTTCACAAAGTCAATGTAGTACAGAGAACATGTTATTAAATAAAACTTTCCAACAGTCACTTTGAAGTAACGAATGCTATCGGATTATGAAACTCTTACAGTAAAATGCTGCAATAATGCACTTCAAAGCAGTTTTTACTTTTTATTTCTTTTCCTTTTTTATGTGTCGTATGAGGGATGTCTTCAAAGACTGTAAAGTAATAGAAAATAACAAGTTAATTTAATATCGTAACAAAATAAAGATTTTTGGTTTAACGAAAAAGTAGGGGGCTTTATTAAACTGTAATTGATTGATATATTGAATAAGGAAAACGAACTTGCAGGATTGTAAGTAATTAATTATAATATTTAGTTATTATAAGTAAAATAACTTATAAGGATATAAAATATATAAGATAAAATACTGCCTACCTATAAATGAAATTTAGTAGTTTGGGTCAGATGATATGTACGAACACCTTAGAGGCGATCGCTCCTGTTGGATCTCCCCGGACTGAGTAATCTACCAAAATTCCGCCGTCATTGAGAACTAAAGTACCGTCGCACCCACTAAACGGTGAGGCTTTTCCTTTTATGCAAATACCGACGCAGCATACCTATTAGAGATCCGCAGGGTAAAAGTTTTCGCCTAGCATCTACGCTGCTATAATATGCATTGGAGCAGCGTGGTGCGGTACGTTCCAAGAGCCCGCGTAGAGATCTGCCCAGCAACGGGCCATGAAAGGGGCTTGTAAAAAATGCAGAGGTTCGCCGAGGTTCGTTCGTTCATATACATATATATTACACAACACAAAGTAATGGTGAATACTGAATTTTGGGTTGTAAGACTCCTGTAACAACTAAAAAGGTAACAAACAAAAAGTAGTTCATTCTTGCCGGCTCATTTCCATATATTTGACACCATGCACCCCACACCTTTATTATAATTTATTTTTTTACTTTTTAGTTCCTTTTTTTTTCATGAAAGCGTGTCTTTTAGTTCTTTTTAAATTTTAAACCTAAAACACTTACTGTGGGTTACTTATAAAAGATAGGTGTATGATGTCGCGGAATTTTCTTTGGGGCTTATTGAGGTCTATAATCTTCTCATACATTGATTTATTGTATGTCCTAAAGATTATTATTATTATGCCATGTGGCTGTATTAAGGCCAGCATTAGCCATGTAAGCGAAGAAAACCGACCTTGTTGTGAAAACACGCTCACAGTTCAGTGATTTAGAACAAATGGTTTATTAAATATATAAAAAAATCTATCCAAAAAAAACGCTCTATCTATCAGTGAAAACCGTATTAAAATCCGTTGCGTAGTTTAGGAGGAGAAGACAGAGTGAAGACTATGTTCGTTATCCAGCTTATTTACTCGTAAGTAGTTGGGTCTATCATTTTTAAAAATGTGTGAGTTATTTCACTAGAATAATTGTCATATTCGGGGTATTGTAGTTATTGTGGACGAATATCTACTACTATTATAGAGCCATTTTTGTAGGAAATTGATGTACCTACCGACATATTTTATTACTTATTATAAAATATAACTAAATACAATGAAAAGTAAATAAATAAAACTTAAATAAACAGAATAAAATAAGAATGATGCATAAATGAAAGGTTGTATAGGTAGGTATGGAAATTGTATCTTTTTTAATATATAATAACACTGACTTAATTTTAACAAATATTTACGTGTTATGTGAGAACGAAAATATAGAAACCTCTTCCATTTGATAATCATATCATAAGGAATAAAAATAAATAGGAACTCTTTCTTGGGGCATCCACCTTACTGGATTTGGACATTTGGATTTAAAATTTGATTTTGGATTTTGGACATTCCCAGCAGTGAGTCATAAAAATAGTTGCACCATATGTTGCAAGGTATGACCGTCTCTAACGAACTAATAAGACAAGTAAATAAAAACATAAAATTAGTAATTTCCGAACGTTTTTTGTCATCAAAAGTTGAACCTTAAGTATAAGTCGCAATAAGCTTTCTAGTGTGTTCGTTGATGTTCCTTCATATTAAGTTGTCAGCGCGACTTCCACTCTTTACTACAGTTTTATGTGGATACATTTTCTAGTTCCAGAGAAAATATCGTACGCTCCACATCTGCGGTGGTTGTATGATTTTCTACACCATCTCTCAAACGTAAGTCAGCGAAAAAAACCTTATTAATTTTATTTGATATAGTGGAAACCTGATTAATAACTTGATAAATACACAATTTTCAAAGTACTTAAACATGGCTCAATCCTTTATACTTCGCCTCCGGTGGCACCCCGAACACTTATAACGAATCTAAAGGGTATGGTAAGGGAGACATATTTATCTGAGGCGTTTCAAGTTATTCCTCAGGGGGAGCAACGCATCAATGGTCGACCTGAGGTAAGACTGTGATCTTATCTGAGGTTGATTATAGATGTCCATGAGCGGTAGTAGTCATATACAATCAGGGGGGGAGGGGGTACATGCTCGTTTACTACCTCTATAACATAAAAAAAACTTTGGCAGTTTAGGCTGGGCGCAATTTTGCTCTTAAAACGATAAGGTTGAAGGTCAAAGTCTACTGCAATGCCTAAGTGTTAGTTAAGAGAACACTTGACTGTTAATCAACTGCACAAGCTAATGAATAATAATTTTGGCATTGGTAAGTTAAAAATGTTTTAAAATTATACCTAATTGTTATTTCTTTTCAGAAATCACGTGTAGCAGCTAACTTTAGCGCAAACAGGTAACAATTAATTGGGAATTGAAGCCGCGAGGTGGGGATTTAAAATTAAAAGTAAGCATGTCATGAGGAGTCCACCTCATGGTAAGTGGACACTACCGCCCAGGGTCATCTGTAATCAATCCCTGATAAGCGAGTATTATCTGATACATCTGCTTAATTGCATTGCTGCCTTATAAGTTTAAGTTAGATAGTTTTAGATAATGCCATACCACACCAAAGGAGCATGGTTCAGGTCGACTCTACTTATAGAAGAATAGAAAGTTATAAGAAACAAAATAACAGGTAATTACCTAATTTAATTATGTATCGATAATAAGAATGCGATTACGGTAACGCGATACGATCATATCAATCTATCAAATAGAAATTATTTTCATCTGCTTATCGTAAGATCTAGAAATTACAGCTAAGGTTTAATTCGACTTAATTAAATCTTCTACGACCCGTTTAATTATGCATAGCTGATTCAAATAAGACACTTAAAAACGCTTCATAATTCACAATGCTTAATTCACCCGCAATATTTATATAGGTAATTACACAAAGTTAAAACAGTTATGAAAATGGCTTTTAACCTAAGAATTCGCTTTAAAACTTCGAACTGGGGCGTCGAGGTCAACATTTTGCTTAGAGGTCGCAGCCAAAAAGAAAAAGGACTTGTTGCATTCAAAGCGAGTAAAGGATAAAATATAAAAGCTACGATGGTTACGTCTACCGCACTATAATAACCTGTATATAAATGTGCTTAACATTTATGGTAAGTGACTCCAAACAATACGGATACGCAATTCAATTAAGCTGAAATACCCAGCCGTGCGGTAAAGCACCAACTAAATTCATACGCTTGATCTATTAACTTAGTCATAGTTGACCGCACGGTAAATGGTCACTTCAGGAAATAAAATGTACACCCAACTCTAAATATAACCTATAGTATGATGTTAATTACTGATGTAGATAATATTTGTGAACTTCTTGTGTAAGTACCGTTTCCATGTCACAGTTCTCACATTAAAGTACACATTCTATAAACTTTAATTTTAAACTCTTCTATTTCTGATAATAACTGTATTAAATTTTGTAGAATAATTACACGGGGAAGTGCGATTTAAACTCAAAAACTTAAAACCGTTTGGATTTGTTTATAAATGTTCTTGGTACAATCTACTTATGTTTAGGTAGACTGATAGTTGTATCCCTGAAGTACCAGGATCACAACATTGCTAGGGTATCCCCTGTATGTCGTAAGAGGCGACTAAAAGAGGGCTTTCGAGGTTGCGGGCGGCCATGGAAGCTCGAGCCGTCCATCCGGCGACCCGGGGAAGGACAGCGGTATATGTGGTCGCATATCGTCGTACACCAGACGGTGCAGCGAGCAAATTGCTCAGAGGACTCTGATTGTATTCCAATGGAGGCCTCTTCACAGCAC
>DWPW01000958.1:0-10086 GCA_018252015.1 Astraptes brevicauda | reverse complement strand
AATATGAACACCTGCTGTGTATACCAACACGGGTGCCAGGCGCGGTGATTATTGTCAACAATCCTTATTAGGGAAAACCTGTGCTCAGCAGTGGCGCTTAAAAGCTGATGAATGGGGTTTTGGTCTTCATTCATAGTCGGTTTTTAAGATAAACTATAACAATTAAACAAGGACAGTTTTGTAATTCTGTACTGATTTAATTATCTCCCGTCCATCTGCAGCTTATATCCAATGGTAATTTTTCATTAGGCGTAAGTGTGTTGTCACCTGTGGCACGGATGATCCGTCCGTGACAGATAGGTAGTTCAAGTATTAATTGTTCGCTAGAGATTCAACGGGGTTTCGTGCCAGAGAGTGCGTTCTTAATGAAGTGTTGAGGAGGGGTAATTTCCAGAGGCATATAATCTGTGTCAAGTGAGTCCTTGTAGAGTTTAGACTTTAATGAGTTACATAAAGGATAACTGTTTTGGTTCCATAGCGCTAGGACTGCTGCCACACCTATTTTTACCTAATTGAACGATAGCGGTTCTTTGATTTAAAAGATTAAGTACAGCAATCTTATTAAGCACTTTCGAATTTAATCTTACATATTGAATTACGATCCATATGTTAGTTATTTCAGAAAGCAGCCTTCAAATTATATATTAGAATTTCTATTATATTACAGCTGTAATAAAATCTCATACATATAATTATCCGAGAGATTCCAACTTAGTCGTCAGGGCTATCAATGCATATAGATAATCACATTTGCTGAGCTGATCGTAGGATCGGCCTGAGGTAAAGATTAGAGGTGGATTTGATTACAGACGTTCTTACGCCGTACGTACATACGTGCTTTACGTATAAATAATATTAAAAAATCTAATCAAATAAATCAACACAATTTATTTATGTTATCTGAAGACATACATATTTCGTAAGAGTAGCCGTGTAATTAGTGGAAGTTCGGCCAGTAGGTAATTCAAATTGATTGCGGGGTATAAATGGTCGCAGTGGACGCTCACCGCAAGTGAAGTCGAGACTGCTTTAGCATATTCAATCACGACAACAATGCTACCTGACCTGGTTAACCTCTAGACAGCTGATTGCATACTGATGGGTTTTGGGAGTATTTAGTAGTGAATAGGCTTTTAAAGGCAAGCGTATTTCATCTCACAACGAATTGACATTTGTCGTATTTCCAACATAATTATTCTGCAATCCATGCAACATTGAAGTTCTAATTTCCCACTTCTGTGCTTCTTTCATGAAGAGAGGAGTCCGGTTAACAAATGCTGACTTAGGAAAAATAAACATACTTATTATAAACTTTGCACTTGACCAGCGCTGGTATACTGTAGCATTAACTGTCACACTAATAGGAGACCCGTGCCTATTAGTGGGATAATAGGTTGAAAACTGAACAGTCAATATCAAAATAAATAAAATAAAGCAATTTCCATAATTCTGTAATCTACAATGTAAACGAAATCCAGTAAGGTTGTTGAACTACATCTGCTAGTGACTGTCAGATGTCAGTTTCAATGCTTTGGAGGGCACATGAGTTAGCTTTAGTCGTTGACAAGTGTCGGTACGCATACCGAAAACTTGAGAAAGATCAAGTACTTAAGTTAAACAATTATTGCAATCTGGGTAACCTACTATAGTTATATTTTACGCCTATTCAATAGTTCAGATTTGTTTAGAGAACAGCGGTAGGCAACCTTTTGGCAGCATGGGTCACATAGTAACTGCCTGAAGTAATGGCGGACCACATTCTTAAGTAGTCCGAAAGTTGTCGGCGGAAAAAAACGATCGTCAAAAAAGTTTGGCTAAGAAAAGATAAGGTACCTAACAAGAAAATAAAACAGCGAAAATCAGAGCTGATAATCAGATTGGATCGTCTGATTGGACCACAAGAGGAATTCTACTACGACTAGAGTTTTAGAAGTCGAACGTATTTCTTTCTAGAATTCCCGAATTCCTTAAAGTATTGCACAATTTAAACACGAAACATGTCTAACAAAAATATTGCATCATATAAATTTTAGCATTGAACACATTTGAAATTGACATCATAAAACGTGAACAATCTCTGTTGTAAAGATGACCTATGGCAACGCTATTTATAAAACGTAGTAACATCGAAAATGAAAGCGTTTTATTTTTAACCGTGAGAGTTCAATATAACCCGGAGACCTTCATAGTGGCTGCACCTTTCTCGGGAGGTCGCATTCCGCGCGGTGTAAACGGGATGTCCCTTTTTAATATCCTAGCGAAAAATAACGAAAATAAAAATGATTTATTTTTATTTGTTGCTACATTAAATATGTGTATGTTTTTGACAGGTCGTCTAGAGGATATAGCCTTATCAATAATAATTATATTAGAGTGTACTTTAGGATTTTAGAAAAAAATTCAAAGTAACAGAGGTGGAAAGCTCTTAATATAAATAAAAATTATGTATAATTTGACATAAAATAGGCAGATTAAAATAGATATTTATCCTAAAAACCCTAGGACGATGTAATTATTTGTATATGCTTATGTGTAGCTACTAAAACAGATAAAGAACAAATGGTGCTGTCTTCAAGTTTTTATCAAAATGGGCTTTTCAGCATTTTACGGATTTCAAAATTCACTCTGTATAATGACATAATTTAGAAACATATTTAAATTTTGTTTACTTAGTTTTGCGTCCTAGGAAATAAATATGTCAAGATGGATATCCTACTCACTAGAAAATTTAATATTAACTCTACTATCACCGCCGGCAACTACGGACTCTACTATTTTTGCTACAACGACTACAGTTTACGTCGGTATTTTAAAGGGTAGTAATTCGAAACTTTTCTCTTTTAATAAAGGTTTATTTTGCAATATTCTGTACAGTTTGTGTTGTAGATGAATATTATACACCACAATCTGTGCAGAATCAAGTATATTATATAAAACCCAGGTATCAACAGCGTTTGTTGAAAAAATAGTTTTTATGATTACCTACCTGTCTACGAGTACGATGCGATATAGGTAAATGGGATATACAGTATCTTCACTATTTGAACATTATGTTATATTATATAACCATAATGTTTAAATGTGTGTGTTGTGTGATTAAATATTCATATCGCGTTAAGAATTGAGTGAGGATAATGGCTGCAAAGTCATTATGGGAAAATTAGTCGGAATAGTTGAGTGTTTTCTCTTTGCTTCGCGCTTGATCGCATTGCGAGTACGAAATTTCATTAGTAAACTATGTTAGGAGCACGTCGAAACAGTAAAGGATCAACAGCATACTATTTTTAGCACGCCGAGTTCGCCGTTTAATACCAAAAGTAAAATAAATATTTATACAGGGTGTCCCGTAAGTACCACGACAAACTTGGGGAGGACATAGGTCAGAGGTTGTACTCTCAGATGAAAAAATAGCCTTAGTAAAAGTGTCACCGTTTTTGAAATGTCGAGTGTTTTTTAAAAAATCAAAAAAACAGCCCTTTAAATTTTTTTTTGTTTGCTACATGTACAAATAAGGTGATGATGTATTTATTTTCTTCTAAAATGCTATGAGATAGTCGGTCTATCGTATTCAAATAAAATATGGTTAATAGATTTTCAGAGACCGTGGTAAAATAAGATCTCTTTTGAGATTTATAATTTCGAAATATTTTTTCCTCAACTTTGATTATGTGCGGTGAAAAAAAACGTTATTGGACAGTAACTGCACATTGCATGAAAAACTTTTCTGGTTAATAGACATTTCAGAAATGTACAACACTTGATATTTGAAATAGTGAAAAAAGTTACAGCTGTTTTAATAAGTGGGGAGCTGCGATACATTGCCGATTTATCGACCCATGACAAAAATATTTACGTATCGATAAAATATGTTCAATTTGGCGACCTTTTAGTCTAATCTACTCAATACAGGCCCAGCATTTCTTAAGGAAAGATGCTTTTAGCGTACCTCATATATCTCATACTTACTTAGGCTAGCTCAGCAGCAGCTTCATTTATTCCTGTAGACCTTATTTTGTAACGGTCCCTTAAAATCTTCCAGTCATATTGTATTTGAATATGATAGCCCGACTATCTCATAGCATTTTAGAAGAAAAAAAAACACATCACCTTATTTGTACACACAGCAAACGAAAAGAGATAAGAAGAGCTGATTTTTTGTTTTTTAAAAAACACTCGATATTTCAAGAACGGTGACACTTTCAGTAAGGCTGTTTTTTTGTCTGAGAGGTCAACCTCTGATCTATGTCCTCCTCAAGTTTGTCGTGGTACTTACGGGACATGCGACCACCTAATGTGAAGATATTCCTTTTCGAGATAACTAGCGAACAACCGTTATTTGAAGGCTAAGTTCTACAACTTTATAAGTCACGAGATTGTACATTTCCAGAGGGATTTGACTCTGGTAATCATACTGACCCTGTTTTACTGTGACGTTGTTCGTCAGCCGCGTATGTGGGTTAGCGGTGGAATTACTGTACCCAATAAAGATAGACTGACGCTGAGGTCGCCTTGTACGACCTTGGACGAATTTAAACCTAATCGCTTTATACGCTACCATGTTCGAGGTACGTCACACGTGTCACGTTTTTGCAACTGCGGCAACTGGTCTAAGTGAATAATTCATATAATTGATCCACGTTGTAAGGGATACAGAGTACTAGTATATTTATCTTTATAGGAAATTGCAACGTAGATACTGAATTATCTTTCGTTACATGAGAAAAAAAACATAAAACATGTATACCCGTTGTAAGTGTTTGTCACTTGGCACCTATTATTTTGTTATTTATTAGATACACAGCGGAAAACGTCGTAAAAAATGTGTAGTGTCTTTTTGTTTTATCGCGTTTTACAACTAAGTTTCTTAATGTTCATTTTCCGATCAAAATCCTGTCCGGCTCTCAGTTAACTCGATTTCGTTATAGAATTTTATTTGTGCAATAAATCAGTTTACGTCCGACACGGGCCGGATGAATCGGGGAGGGAGTGACCCTCCCTCCACACCCTTTACAACCACCGCGGTTAAGAGCGACCGATACCTTATACCCGAAAAAGTAAATATCTGAATGGATAACATTTCGCATCAAAAATTTAAATTGTTAACCGCTTATTTCAATTTTCATTTTCAGTGAATAAGTACGTGAAACATTTACGAGAAA
This sequence comes from Astraptes brevicauda, assembly GCA_018252015.1. Classification (NCBI taxonomy): domain Eukaryota; kingdom Metazoa; phylum Arthropoda; class Insecta; order Lepidoptera; family Hesperiidae; genus Astraptes; species Astraptes brevicauda. The sequence continues at coordinate 4,927 of DWPW01000958.1, read as the reverse complement.
ATTGGCAGAGTAAATCAATTGTGAGGTACTAGTAGGTAATAATTATACGTTTTATATCTTTACAAAATAAAGCTTTTGTAGGTTATCTTTATATTTACTAAGAATAAAACAAAGTCGCTCTTCGCTGTCTGTTTGTTTATCTGTCTTCTCCTCTTAAACTACGTCATACAGTTTTCACTAATAGAAAAAGCGTTTCTTCCGGATGTTTGAACCTGGTATAGTATTTACTCCGGGGAACTTCTATGGAAGCACTCGCCTCTACGGTATTCTCAAATTGTATCAACCTCAAAATACCAAAATTCATTTAAAGGCTTAAATCTTTATTGTAGTTATTGCAATTAAAATGAACGTGTCTTATTTTTTTCAACGCGGGTGTAAACGCGGGCAACAGTTAGTTAAGATATAAAACTTGTTTTATATACGTAGTTAATATATGTTATTTCATGCATTATAATAGTCGCAAAAATGCAAATATTGTATAGATATGCTTTAGAGTTAGGATATGTTATCTGGGAACTTAATATTGTTAATATACATATAAAGGAATGCTAGATTTTTATTAATTATGCTTCAACTTTACGTAATTATTTCATTAAAACGCGTAGTTAATTGCTACTTATTATATATAGAAAAATCCTATCCGATGTTTTGATATTGCAAAAATGTTATTTAAATCTTATTTTCATTTCGATAATATAATACCTGAATAGATTTTTTAAGCACCCAGTTTCTATCAAAGGGGCCTTTGCATAATCTGAAGGTTGGTTAATTAAAATTCAATCGAACATTATACAGCCGCAAGTCACAAGCACGTAGTTGTTACATAAGAACTCATTTTAATTAAAACGCGTCAGAAGTATTGCGATTTCTTATTTATATTAAAAACATCGTTTAACTATTTTCCATGATTTATTTTCAAATATTGATTAAATTATTATATAAATGATTAAATCATTTATAAAGAATATATTAATAATCTCACTTCACTCGATGTGAAAGATACCGGGTTATATGGTATACACTAGCTACACAGATACACTTTTGAAGTTTACAAAAAATACTTCTTTTGCATATAGTTACCTTGTTTACGCATTTTATAAACAAGAATTCAACAAGCGTGAACTACTTTTGAGTTAAGTTTGATAAGATTTGAAGAACTAAAATTCAAAAGTGAAAATCCGCCAATATTACTATTGCCGATTCAAATGCAAAATACTACGAAATTGTTCGTAAATCAATAAGAAATTTAAACAGCGTAAGGGCCTTTTAAAGGCCATTAACGCAACTCCTAAAATAGAAAATATCTACTGCAAAACGTTTAATTTTTCCCCACAAACCTAAAATTGCAGTGCTCTCGTGAGAGGTCAAGGTTACTACTTCACTCGATGAGCGGAATAACGCTGATGTTGGCAAGATAAAGTAGTTATGACTATAATGAACATACTACATCGAAAATAGTTCATTTATGCAACGCTTTTACATATCTTGCGGAACAGTCGCCGGCAGCCGGATGGTCACCACAGTCACATCTTCGTTGCATTCATAATAACAATAGATGTTAGCGTTCTGGTTTTAAAGATATATTTAGTTGAATTTACTCGGCTTTCTCATTTATGTTTCAATCTTTTATTCTTATATATTTTAAATACGGGACAGGAACCATCCCATATATCCCGACGTAATTTTCTATGTTTTTTATTATGGAAGTAGCAAATGAGCATGCAGCCCACCTAATGGTAAGTAGTCAGTTCCGCCCATGATCATCTATAATCAAGCCCGGTCAAGACCACAGTCCTACCAAAGGTCCACCGCAGGTGCGTTGGACCTTCCCCCGAAGACTATGTATGGACATGAATGTATGTCCATTTCATTTATTGTGAAAGATACATCATTTGTGTTTGTAGTATGTCCCTATCTGTATAAATGTTTGTATGTCAGTATTGTGTCAAAGTTTATGATATAAATCCTTGGATTAAATATACATAGATCAGCAATATCAAACGTAAAGCGAGACCAAATACGATTGCTTATGTGAGTGTGAGATGTCAATGTGTGCATTACTAGTGTTAGTATCTGCGCTAAAATTTTATCGATACCGATCAAAATACCGACATCTTCACCAATTACGATAATATTTTTTAATAGGGATTCAAAGATTATTATACTTATAGATTTATTACAGCTAGGTAGACCGGGAATAGATATTGAATACCATAGATATATTATCCTGACATAGGTAGATAAGCACTATCATAATAGGGGTACATATAAATTCACTTAGATAATAAAATCCGAAAACATGACTGTAATATTAATAAAAAGTGATTTCAGATATAATATTTTATAACTTACATGCAACTTGAAATATCGATAAAATTTTATCGACATTGTCACAGCTTAGCAATTTAGGTTCAAACTAGCCGGAATTTTCGTATTTGTTAACATTTGTTTTATTTTTATTTCTGTATATTCAGAATATCTATTTGATATAACTTGATAGTTTTTCCCATGTTCTTCAATATAACACTATTGTAATATTGCATTTAAACAGCTAAACGACTGAGGTCGTACTTACATGTAAAATGTGTAATTCTGTGCGTTTTCTTTTTTGGATGTCTTATATTCAGGTATATTATATGGAACAATTAAAAATCAATTCTATTTAACTCTATTTCAGCACTTTTTAAAGAGATTTTTATCCATAAAAGCGAGATTTGTTTCGACCACAAAAAATGACAGGTCGATCCAGGTGGATGTCGTGTACGTGAATGTTCTATTTCGCTCTAACACATGTATGTACTATGCTCTGACTCTTTCCATTGCCGATCTATGAGTATAATATACATATCTATGAGCGTTATCGATAAGTAGTTTAATGGACATGCATTTTCTTAAGGTTTTTGTCGAGTTTTCACCACTGACCTGATCTTTACCGCTTGTGATTATTGTTGAGCAATGACGTCACTGTGTTCTTTATATCTCTATATACGCTAATCTCCGAAATTTTTTGAATGTGTTTGGATGTTTGTTTTGACTTTGAACAAAGCATATTTTTAAACCCTATTAATGGCGCTGCTTATGTCGAGATTTAAAGTTTGTCCGTTTCTACTAGTATTAAATATATTTTATACTTTATTACAATTCAATAGTAAATAGCTCAAGAGTTAGTTTGCGGAAATCATGCTATAAAATTAGGATAATAATGATCAGATTACAGTGCAAAAGTCTGGGACAGATGTTATGTCTTATATATCATTATTTATAATGTTAGTCGCCAATTGTTTTAAAATGATTTTTCATCATTATTTCATAGCAAAAGATTTTCAAGAAAGTTAACATGGATATCTCGTATTCTTTGTAATAATGTACTCTTTTACTGAGATTAAAATCGTTATTTTGAAACTAGAGATATTTATGTTAATACTTAAAACTAATATAATAAGTTAGTTGTTACGGCTGCGCAGACGCACGTGCCAGAACTACACCATGGAAAATCACAGAAAACAAGGACACGATGCAATGGTTCATTCAACCGGACGTTATTATTCAACAAGCGCACTGTGATGAAACTACGCAGATCTTCATTATTATTAACAAAGCCCATCGTTTCGAAATATTGGGCACGTAGGACTTTAGGTACCGGCCCTAAGGTACTGCCAAATTGTGGCGCCCAAGCGACTCTACATTTATATTTACAGAATCAAGTTTTTTGTTATACTTTTAGATTTATACTTAGATTTAAATGAGCATTAGCTGGATATGCTAGAGATACCATATTCAAATCCTAGGCACGAACTCAGGTTTTTAAAGCTATAACCGAAAAAAGGAATAGTGGCTGACAGTTTTTCATCATTTTCTAAAAGATTTCTATCAACCCTTAAATAAAATACGTATTTAACCTTCTTCGTTTTCAAACAAGATAAATATGGGACGATGAGATAGAGAAAGGATAAAGATAAGTTGAAAATCTTGCGATTTATCACCACGAGTGTAATTTTTAGAAGGAATATTTAATATTTTATAATTAATGGATATCAGGTATGTATATGTATTCATATATTAATAAAATGCAATATATACAAGTTAATTATCATTTTATACGACTGGATTTAATGCTCTGATATTAATTTAATTTTATATTTACTTTGTATAACCACCGTCTTATCGTAATTTTCTGGACAATAATAAAAAAGCAATATATAAAAATACACAGCCATACCGTCTCACAATCTCCAAATTAACAAAACAACATCAACAAAATATTTTACTAAAACGAATATTTTTATAAATATTATTCTTCCTTTGGTGGCGCAAATTAAATATATAAAACATCATGACGTCATTTGTGACTAAATAATTTCTCAATAACTGCATTAATTATACTTACGGCTTGGAAGTTAATATTTATTTTATGGTCATTAAGAAATTTTGGTATGTTTCGTTTTATTTATTACACAAGATGTGTGGCAAAACCTACCTACGGTTAACTCATTTGGTCCTTACGTAAAAAGCCTATCCTATCATTTTTAATTTCGCGATCGCTGAATATATTTTAAAACTATTTCAATTGAGCATATAGAAAAATATAAAGATATAATAGATCATATAGAAAAATAGAAAAAATACTAATATTAAATTGAAATTAAGCTACAGTTATCTTTATTATTATTTAAGAAAATACTTCAAAACAATTCACTAGTAGAACATTTTTATACGGAACTTTACAACATTTTGGATATACCAATTACATAAGCACAAATATGTTACGTTAAATAGGTACGAGTGTCGTAGGTATTACGCAAGTGCATATGCATAAATTTACATAATATATATTAAATCTAGTGTTCAACTAATGGTTAAATTTTGACCATGATCATTATTAAATTTTTTCCAATGATATACTAAAGGTCAATTGCCTGCAAACAAA
>DWPW01000957.1:0-10087 GCA_018252015.1 Astraptes brevicauda | reverse complement strand
GCGCACTGCATTCAGTCGCATGCTAGCCCGTATGAATCTTCTGATTCCATGGACTTTTGAAGTTATTTAATCGAAACCTCCGTAAAAATCACTAATAAGTCCCGGTTGTGCGTTGTGGTTCTGTAGGAATAATTCAAAAAACTCTACAAAGTGCACAGGAATAACTTTTCACCTGTAAGTTACCAGATTTCATTATGTCAAAATTAATACAAATACGATTTTTATCGCGCGCCATTTTGTTTACCCTGACATAGACTAAAAACCTGAATGTTTTAGGATGTGTAGGTAGAAGTTATTACTTCTATAATTTTATTATTTTACCGTTTCAATCAATTAGCATATAATTTTATTTATGTATTTTTGTATATATTTAGGTTAATATTACTAATAATTTATCGAATTAACTACAACCAATGTGTATAAACTTGGTTTACATTAGATTAAGAAGCGTAGACTAATAGTGTGTACAACTATGTATTTATCAAAAAGCAAAAGTTGACCAAACTAATATAGTTTAAACATAATTAATTAAGAAAATCACAAATATATTTGCTGTAGATATTTTTTTACTAAGTTTGTAGGAACTAAATGGGTTAAACCTACGGCGTCTTTTCTGCGCTGTGTCTATGCCAATGACGAATACGAAAATGGAACATGATTTATGTTTGAAGTAGCTCCTCTAGATACATAATATCTCAATGTGTGTACCATATAAATTTTAAGAAGTTTTGCATTTTAGTAATTCTCGGTCTGCACATAAAGAAACGAATATTTTTTGAATTTAATAAGCATGTACTTAAAACATAATTACAAACGTAATTTTAGTCATGAATTTCTTCAACACTAGACATTATACACTACACAAAACACAAAAATGTCTTTAGGCGGATTTGACTGTTTGTTATTACGAGTTTTTGTTACAGATAGTCCGAGACAAGAGCTGAGGCCACAAGTGGGGCAATTGAAGACGCAGAGGAGTCATTCTATGTCCTGTTCTACTGGGTAACTTTTCCATTTAATAGTAAAATTATTCTTATTGTTTGTAAAGCTGTGGTAGGGGAGACCAGGCACGAAAGTACCACAGAAGAACTTACGTTCGTCATAAATGCGTTTGTGCATAAACTATGTTGACTGCATTGATGGCTGTATTACCAATATGTGCCATTTTGAACCCCCCACACATCCGTTATGGCCACGAAGGTATACCGCCAGGTTATGGCTGTAATGAGTCGGTGCCTGAAAAATATCTCAAAAGTAAGTTTTGACTCTTTTTTTCAACTGTGTTTTTTTATTATTGAACGTCCAAGCTTATGTGTCGAGTGTCAGTTAAATAGCGTAACTATTCGTCTTTCTATTTCGACATTCGAAACGGTATCTTTAATTCCAATTTTTATATTATAGACATCGTTTCTTAGTTATGTTCGGGAAAATTTAAAGATAGATGTAACAACTTGTTACTTTGTCCCGATTATGATTGTGTTACTTCAAAACATGTTTATTGTGTTCTATGATACTTTACAGTAATGCAGACATATTTTCTATTTCTACAATGTCTATTATATATAACTGAAAGAGCAAAAATACTGACTTAGGCTGCAAAAAAACACGTCTCAGAAAAGTACCATTTCGTAACGCAGCGAATTTTTATCACCACCATGGTACCATGTTTTTATTTTGGTAGTAGTGAGCAAAAGAAAAAAGTGCTTGAATAAGGTTCAACTAATCTACCAAACCTGTATCGTGTATTGAAAAGAATTATTTATTATATATTTTGAAGGTAGATGTGTGGTTATTTCATCGTCATCGTCTAAACAACACATCCCATTTACCACTTCAAACAGTCTTCAAGACATTAGGATGACACCTTTTAACTATAAACAAAGGCTAGATCTTGCAATTCAAGAACAAGAAGAAAATAAATTCAAATTAGAATACAATTAAAATTTAACATAAAAAAATAGTTTAAATTAGTTTCAAGCTTAGAGTCGTGAAATTAGAATTGGGATACGAATGTAAAACCTAAATGATTGATTATAAGTAACAAAATAATTATGAAAGTAGTTAAATTTGTTTTATTTACAAGACAACCCTTTACGCTGTAACAACCAACCCTAGGGATAGGGATGGTTGAAACAAATTCCACTTCTATTATTTGATCGTTTTTTCTCAAAATCTGTAATACCAGTTGAATCTGGTTTTTAGTGATAGTTAAAATACCAAAATATCATGTGTCCCGATTAGAATCCTGACATTCAAAAACATCTGTGCGATACTACGAGGGAAGATGTTTCGTTCGTCCCTGGTCTCCCCTACTATAGTTTCAATGTTGCTTTATATTATAGGATGATCAAACAATTAGATTTTATTAATAACGCAGAAGATGTTTAACGTATATTCTTATAATATGGTTGCGAGCACACAATCCCCCTGGTGGTAAGTAGCCATTACCGTTCCTTACCAACCATTGTCTTAAATGAGGTTGGCCAAAAATATGTTGCTTCCATTGAGGACGAAATTGAAAAGCTTCTAATAAATATGTCTACCTAACTCCCTTCAGACCAGAAAACAGCAGCGCTAAACACTGATGCTATTAGGCAGAAATAGGTGTGAGGGTGGTACCGGAGTCGAACCACAAAGGGTTCTACCACCTTTACAACTGTGGCACTTGCCCGGGCCACCAAACTCAATATTGACCTTTTTACTTAGCGTCACAAAGTATCTAAGTTAAATTGAACATTTAATTTGCTGTTCCATTTATTATGTTATGTTACGGAAGTCGCAAACAAGCATGCAGCCCACCTGATTGTAAGTGGCCACTGCCGCCCATGGACATTTGTAATCAACCCCAGATTAGATCACAGTTCCACCTGAGGTCGCCCACAGATCCGTTGCTACCCCTGAGGAATAAGTTGGAACTCCTCGAATAAGTATGACTCCCTTACCACACCCTTCAAACCAGAACACAGCAGCGTTTAACATTGCTGTGGCGCCGCTGTGGTGCCACCGAAGTCGAAACATAAAGGCTTCTACCTACCACCTTTAAAGTTTGTCAGCTCAAGCTGAGCCTCCTCCTATTGCTCATGCACTCTGTGTTATGTAATTTCAAATGTTTGTATGTGGCAATAAATTCATTTTTCATTTATTTATTATTATTTTTTTTATAATGTTGTTATCACAGGTCAGGCCGAAGTAAGCGTATCAGAACAATCTTCACCCCAGAGCAGCTGGAACGTCTCGAAGCGGAGTTCGAACGCCAGCAGTACATGGTCGGTCCCGAGAGGCTGTATCTAGCACATGCGTTACAACTTACAGAAGCTCAGGTTAGCAATTTTAAGTGTTTTCCAACCGTTTATACGCTATGCCCCAGTTTACCATTTCTAAAATTTTTGTGCCCGTTTGGCGGCGGGAGATCTATCTCCCTTGAGGCTAGGTGATCATGCCTGGAGAGCGGCCGTGCTCCGACAGTCTTAGTTCGGAACTTGTATATATGCTAGATGTTGAGAAAACTTCGATTTTTCACAACAGCGTGTTTTGTAGTTTTTTTAACTATTATTCATTTTTATTTTTTAGTATTTTTTTCATATTATTGCATTGCCATCGGTCCTTGATAAATATGCAAAGTTTTAAATTAATCCGATGTTTCAAAGTTAGTCTAAATGACGTTCAAAGTTTCCGTTACACACAAACATACAACCGAAACTAATAAAAAGCGTGTTCAAATCAAAGACAATATTTTCCAGGTAAAAGTATGGTTTCAAAACCGACGCATCAAATGGCGCAAGCATCATTTGGAGGTCACACAGCAGCGCCTCGCCGTTCTCCAAAGGCACAGGCCTGAGCAAGAGGATGATGTGTAAAAATATATTAGGCTCTACGGTTATTTTAATTAATAAAATCTATGTACGATTTTAGTGTAGACTCCATGCGATAGATGGCGCTGTTTTCAATACATCCCACATAATACGATACATGAACACAGTGTAAAACTAAGGTCATCTTGGTCGTGTATTTTTTTTAGTTTGGAAGTAGCAAACGAGCATGCAGTCTACCGGATGGTACTTGGTCACTGCCGCCTACATCAGCTGTAATTAACCCCAGATATAATCTACAACCTAAGATTTACCACAGATGCGTTGCTACCGCTAAGGACCAAGTTAGAACGCCTGAGATAAGTATGACTCCCTTACTACACCCTTCAGACCAGAATAAAGTAGCGCTTGACACTGCTGTGATTACACACAGAATTAGGTGTGGCGGTGGTGCCGCCGAAGTCGAAACAACGGATTTTACACCTTTAGAGTCATCTTAGCCGTGTCTATTAAAACAGAATGTAAGTGTTTAATTATTATTTTTATGTCATTTCATGTTTTATTGTATTTTAGCACTGTGTAAATTCATTAGTGTCTGTAAATTTTAGAGCATTTTTGCCCATATTCCTAAGTGGAGTTTAAGAGATGAACACACATAAAATATTAAAAAAAAAACTAAAAATGTTTAGGTATTCCAATTTTTGTCTGCAATCATAATTTTCATTTAGGTTTTTATGTATAAAATTCAATATATTATGACGTATTTGTTTTTAATTAAACTACTCAATAATAGATGGCAGCACCGGTATTATTTTGTTATGATTGAGATTACAAACGTTTTGCAATAAAATGAATAAAATCGGCAGAAAATTAATTATATTGGTTTCTTGAATATAAATAAACCGCAGAAAGACAAACAAGCAATTAAAAAAAATTAAATTATTCTAAAATCACCCAAGCGTACATTGGCGAAGTAATTAAGCTCTAGAATTTTGTTAACATTAAACAAAGCACTTACAACATATACAAAACAAGTTTATATTACACAACAACTTTGACTATAACATTGAAATACTATGTACTTATACTGTATACCTAGTATATTGTATCTCGGTTACTTATATTTTCAATAAAAAAGAAGAAACTTAGATGAATACTAAAACTTGTAAAGTAGGTAAGTACTTGAAGTTTTGACTTAAGAAAAATGTATTTCTTTTATTTGTTCAAACTATAGTTATTGTAATACTGAAATGGTACGATCATCAAGATAATATTAAGTAATACTACAAAGCACCAGAGCAGCTGCTTCAAACATAAATCGTGTTCTTATTTTAAAATTTATAACTTAAAGCCACTGAAGCGCTAAACAATAAAGTATCGTCTAACGTATTCTTCATAACTGCATCGCTTGATTTGCTACAAAGGGGTATGCAATATGCATGTCATCCGCATAGACTATGTGTGCGGTACTGCTGCCGCAGTTGAACGGGACAACATTTGTACGTAGTGTCTCCTCTAGTATCTCAATGGCAACGATGTTATTATGCTGGATTTGGACATTACTAAAAACAAAGAAACAACTTTGAATGTGCTCAATGTGTTATCATAATTACGTAGTTATTTAAAAAATAAACAAGTTTTAAGCAGTACTGTATAAATACTACCAACGGGGTCAAACGTGATTTCTTATGTTAATTCTATCACGTAACATTTGTTTCGCATTGGCTGCGTGCTACGCGATGCATTGGTATTTCCGAATTAAAATCAACGGTTTAAGTTTACGATTCCGCGCCAAACGTAATGTCAGAGTTTTTTTTATAACTTTATGAACACAATATAATGTCACCAGAGTCAAGACCACCGCATACGTTAGACTGCTTAACGATTCGTATTAAGTACCTATTAGCAAGTTGATTGCAAGGATTACATTGTCAAAATCGCCCGTTAAAATGAATTAACTTAATAAATAATTGTTTATTTTGATGAAATTAAATGCATTTTATTTCTAAACTGAACGAATAAATAGTTTCATATAAAAGTATTAGATACTACACAGATATACTATGTACTAAAGTACTAGAGAAGCTACTTCAAACACAAATCGTGATCTTTTTTGTAATATATTTGATTGAGAGTCGCTGAAGCGCTATACAATAATAATAATGTCTAACGTATCCTTCAAAAATGCAGCGCTTGATTTGCTACAAAGGGGTATGCATGTCGTCTGCATAGATGAAAAGAGAAGCATAGCTGCCGCAGTTGAACGGGACACAACAGTGGTATGCAGTGTATTCTTTAATACTCTATTACATAATATCTCAATAGTACTAAATTACTTTTTTATTATTTGATAATGTCTTCATTTGTATTTACATAAATTAAAGTTAAATAAACGTATATAATTGTAAATAGCACTAAAATAAAATCTAGATTTCGTAAATTAGAATAATACTCGATGTAAAATAGTGAATTATTACGACTCCATATTGCCTATGACGTGAATAATTAAATAATATATCATTAATAATAAGTTAAACACTATGTATGGAATTTAATAAAATGCATAATAGTAAACATAATATATTATGAACGTAAAGGCTTATTACAAATGCTTAATACAAATTTTACATACAATTATAATATGCATTATAATTCTTTAAACATTTCGTAAACATAGGTATAGATAATTTAAATATGTATACATTTTTTGTTATCGAAACGATCCGAAATGATCATAAAAACGAAATCACCATAACAATAACTATTGCACTAAGTAAAGAATAAGACATTCCAGTTCAAAAATCTCGAAGGAAATAAATATGAAAAGTTTTAAGGAAATTTAACTGCCGAGAAATTACCGTGTAAGTTAATAATACCAAGAGATGCATGTAGCATTGAGCAATGGATAAAGTAAATAAAACATTCTGATACCCCTGCTTTTTTCCTGCAATACATATTCCAAAAAAAAACTTTAAAATGCAGTACATATTGTCTATGGTGAGCTAACTTCTAGTGATGTGTACCGATTGTAAGTACATAAAATAGAAAATATTTGTATGTATATTATCGATGTAGATTATTTAACGTGTATTTGATGTTTAATTTATTACAACATGTAAAATCTAGTCAGTAATAATAAATAGAATTTCATAAATGGTATTGTTTTTATTTGTATAGAACATTTAAAATAAGAACATTTTTTGTTTGATTTTTGCATAGTTTTCTTAGTTCACCTTTGGTATAATGACCATTTTCAAAAACCAGACAAATAAAATCTACTGACTACAAAACTACGCATACTATAATTTAAATAAAGCTTCACTTATTTTGATAACATGAGGATCATGGGATCAAGATTAGCAATATATGTTTATTTTTTTGTAAAATTTGCCAATAAATAACAATAAAAACGTATATGGCGTCTCATCCGTTTTTTGCCATAGACGACGGTAACTACTTTCCATCAAATAGCTCGTCTGTCTTATCGTTGGGATAAGTATAACACACAGAATGATACACAGAAGCTGAATTTTTATATATCATTCACCTTACTCAGTGTAATGCCATACTGTGAGTCGCCATTGTGTTTATTTTTAGCAATCTTTTGGCGGACATTAATAAAAATTCTTTAGTTGAATGAACCTTCTCTCAATTGTCAACTGACATTTTAATCAACTTGTGAATGGTACAGGATATGCAAGAGACATTGACTTTCGAAGGAATGTAGCACATTGATATGTTTCGGGTTCTAGGTAAAGCCTAAATGTCATTGAAAAACTTAAAAAAAACGAACTTATTTTTTATATCAGAGAAAAAGCTAACACACGTGCAAGCCACCTATTGGTAAGTGCGAACTGATGTTATATATGGTATGATATTTATAATCAAACCTATATTTATTTTAAAGGTGGCAGAACCCTTTGTGGTTCTACTCCGGCGGCACCACCGCCACACCTACTTCTGCCTTATAACAGTAGTGTTGGGCGCTGCTGTGTTCTGCTGAAGGGTGCAGTAAGGGAGACATACTTATTTGAGGCGTTCCAACTTAGTCCTCAGGGGTAGCAACGCATCTGTGGTCGACCTCAGATAGGACTGTCATTTTACATGAGGTTGATTACATATGTCCATGGGCGATAGTGACCCCTTACTATCAGGTGGGCTGCGTGCTCGTTTGCTACTTCCATAACATAAAATAATGTTGATAGCATTAGGTTCCAAACAAAATTAGTCTTACAAATAAAGTCGGCCATAGCGCTACTACCCTTAAGGATAAACACTTCATAGAAATGTATTTCTGTTACACACAATTTAAATGATATCACAGCGGTACATAACACTGTTATTAATGTTGTTTGTTTCGATAATTCTAATGTATTTAGTATATTTAGTTACTCTTTCACTCTCAACTCTTTTCACTCAAGTCTTAATGAATTGTATGCCCATTTGCGGCGAGAATATAAACTTAACGTAAAATAGATAAACTTTTGTATTTAATTTAGAACTATGTAACGTCTTTTCCACAATAAAGAATATTTGATTTGATATTATAGACATAAATATGGCACAGGTTCAGAGTCCAACGATAATTTTCTTAGCTCATTATAGAAACAAGTATTATAAACAAGTATCTACCTACAATGTATTTGTCAATAGAGTTATCAAGGACTTATGTTTGACCGATAACGCAGTGGAAATGAGAGATATGAAAATTATATGCAAATGTAATCAAAACAATAGTAATATTGGCATTAAAGCAATATAGCAATATTCTACTTTCGATACTTACAGTTCATTGAAAATAATTTTGGGGACTTCTGGTCTAGAACCCGGATTTGTTTGTTTTAATAATTTGAAAGTAGTAAACAGCATGCAGACCATATAGTGGTAAGTGGCCACTGCCACGCCCCCAACCCTAGATAAGATCAGAGCCCTAACTGCTGACCACAGATGCGTTGCTACGTAGGACTATCCTGGAACGCCTCAGATAAGATTGTCTCCCTTACCACACCTTTTAGACCATAACACAGCTACGCTTAACACTGATATTAGGCAGAAATAGGTGTGGCAGTAATCCCGCTGTAGTCGAACCAAATATGATTTTTTTCGTAAACCTTCAAAAGGTACCCGTCGCTGTGATAACGGCGCCGGGTTATGTGGGATTATTAACGCACTAAAACCCTCCCGTCGGCCGTCTCGAGCGCTGCGAAGAGGACTCCAAGAACGCAACCGGAGTCTTATTTTATACACTAGTGACACAACTATGCACTGGTGTTATAAACGATACCAAGTGCTTTGAGCTGCCGTTGCCGCTTCGGCATCAACCCGGACGAGCGTTACGCTCACCGCACCGTCTAGCCCACGATGGTATACGACCACGTTCACCGCCGTCCTTCCCAGATCGCTGGATGGACGGTTCGAGCTCCCACTCTCGCAGCCCGCAACCCTGAAAGCCCCCTTTTAGTCTTACAACAGGCAGGAAATACCGTAGTCTTATTCTGATCCCGGTACTACAGGGACCACAAATGGTTCTATCACCTGCAATCTTCATTCTTCAGGTTTAAGTATGTTCTGGGTCTAAGACTGGGGACTATTACGGATACCATGATGATTCCTAAATTCCATCTCTCTTTCGGATCCGTCACTGCCTGGAATAAATTCCATCATGATGCTTAAGTGAGAATTGGAGGAAACGGTGAAAATGAAGTAGTTAACTTGACTTTTTTATATGATTTCATTGAGATTCTGTACTAAAGTACTAGGAGAAGCTGCTTCAACAATACCTGTTCCTTTTTTGTCATTTAAAACTTAAAGCCGTTGATGCGCTGATACAATAATAATACTGTCTAATGTATTCTTCAAAACTGCAGCGCTTGATTTGCTACAAAGGGGTATGTATGAGTGTCATCCGCATAGACTATGGAAAGAGCGGCATAGTTGCCGCAGTTGAACGGACACAATGGTAGTATGAATTGTCTTCTCTATTACTTTAGAACACAATATCTCAATGTATGATTTATATAACATAGAACGTCGTAATCTCGCAAGCAGTGCAGCTTATATGCACCAATCGAAATATTGTTCGAACGTACAAATATGTATCTAATCTGCATCTGTGATTGATTACAGTAAAAATATTCGATTTTTATGTAATCCCGATGGAATGTGGTCACTACCACGTATACACATTTGTACCCACCAAATAAGTTAATTAAAAGGTGGTAGAAGTTTGTGCTTCGACTACAGCGGCATCACCGCCTTACCTATTTCTGCCTAATAAC
>DWPW01000956.1:0-10092 GCA_018252015.1 Astraptes brevicauda | reverse complement strand
CCAGGGAAAATACATTTTATAGCCATAATTAACACACAATATTAATTTAATGTTACATTCCCTACTTAATATTGTATTTATGATCCACGTAGCAAGGATCCGTGTAGCCCAACTGATGTCAAATGTTAACGACAGCCTTGAATCGGACGGAATTTTAAAGTAAGTTGGGAACATTTCTTTTTCTTTCTTTAAGTGTAGAGAGTTTGTCGTCGGTTATTAATTACGAATGATTCTCAAATTCTAGATAGTCCTAAATAGAGCGGTAATAAGAACGCAAGTATCGTTGTTGTTGCAGAAATGTTTTTGTTTGCCAAGTGTGTTAACAGTATTATTTAAAGCATCACCCTTTCTTTTATTAAAAGCAAAGACAGTTTATTGCTAGATCAAGAATACGTTATTCCAAAAACTCATCTAAATATCCATACTCTTACTGTATAATAACAATATTATGAGACAGTATACTCTGTTAAGGCACCAAATGGTATTTGTGAAGTGACGATTAAATTAGTTGTTTTTAATATTATACAAAGAATATAATTAAATATAAAGCTATGCAATAAATTAAATCAATAGCTGTAGTGCGTAGCATTTAAATTAAAAATAAATTTATTTTATCTTTGGGTTTTTAAATAAGTTATTTTCTCGATAGCGAAGCGATAACGTAACCCAGCGTGTGATGCTCGGCCGAGTAACGTAACGGCTCCGGGACGCTGTATCGGCCACATGACCTCCGTCCGCTTTATGATCTTCATTCCGACGGCCGCTGGGCCGCGGCTCGTCCGCTGGGCCGCTGGGAACGTTTTAGTGCTGGTACTTGTGGATAAGTAGGTTTGTTTCTATTGATATTTGCTGTATGATTAAATTGAACTAATCATAAGGAGAGCACTAAATGTAAGAAAATTGGACTCGATTGCTAATCTACTACAGACTTCAGATTGTTAAATAGACCACACTTTTAAGATCTTTATCTTTCTTCTGTGTAACCGGTGGTAGACCGGTTGGGTTGTACAGGATTTTGGAACATAAGTAACCTAGATTAAGCATTATTACTACAAACTCAACGAGATATGTGCCAGTTCGTATAAAACATTTCCTTGTTTAAATAAACTTTATAATAAACATAAATAATGAAAGTCACGCACTGGAGTGGTCTGCGATGCGGGTAATGGCGCCAGTCCACTTACACAAGGTTTTCTTATAAACAACGCCAAGAATGAGGGTGGGAAATACTTGAAGTTTTTCAAACTACTAGCATAACAGAATCGCGCCGTTAAATAGGTTCCGTATGCATAATGGGCACGATGCACTGTACCAGCACGCATTGCCTATTATCATAATTGACCAGATTTTTTTACATTACAGTCTCTGTGTATCTGTTTTATCTCCGAGTAATCTGTAAGAAAACTACGTAAGATAACCATATCGCTGTGGTTATGTCTTCAGAGAGTTTAGTTATTAGAATAAAATAATAGAGAAAGAAGTGACTTGTATGTGAACAGAAATGCATTACTGAATAATTTGTAGCGTGAAGTAATTGACTCATGCAATACCAACACTGGAGTAGAGCTATTTTGAAAAGTGAAAAGAGTTTTAAAGAGTATCGGTATATGGCTGCAATGGCACAATAGATAGACATACAATACGTACATCAGTCTGGAAGGGCATACGACGGCATAGGAGGCTAGCAACAGCGGCCGCGCGTCCCGGCGCGTCCCGTCGCTCTCCATTATCAATGATTGCATGCACTGTCGCACCCAGCCCGTCTGTATCCCGCCATTATCACACATAGCGGATTATGCAACACATTTGAATACCTGTCACATTGTATATTTTGCTTCAATAACGTGCAAAATTCAATAGGTGCATACAATTTTTTTATTATATCTATGTAGACGGGGATAGATCTTGTATCGTTACTCGGTGTTTAATCCTTGTTTAAGCGATGAAAGGAGACATTTACGTGAAGTGTTTCCAGTAAGAATGGTAGACTAGCAAAATATTTACGGTCTTTTTAGGTAGTATTCGTAACCATAGGGGAGAAGGGGGTTGGTAAGTGATGATAATTAATCATCCTGATTGCGGCGGCAGTGCGAACAGTTGCTGCATCTTTTATTTAGAATTTTGTACATCTAAAATTAAACTTCTAATCCAAAATGACTGCCGTGTCAATTCCTTTTCAGGATAATTCCCGAAGCCCAACACACGGCTGAGCGCAGTTGGGCGCGTGGCGCAGACCAGGTTATTACACACATTGTTGCGTCAGAGCCTGTCGGCTGCAGGCCGCTAACGACATTACCGCCACGCAACGCGCTAAGAGTTTTATTGGGCGATGCACCCGTACAATTGAGCGATGCTTTCATGATATAAAACTTTTCATCCGCTTCTCTTTGTGTAATGCAATTATACACGTGTCCGATAATATGGAACACCTATTTTTAGCGAGCAACTTATTTGTTGTATCGAATTATGTTTACGGTTTAATTACACTTAGTGGGCTATTCTAGTTGACCCTCGAGACCAGTTATTGGCATAGTGATAGATTCTTTTGTGATTATACTCGCGCGGCACCACCGCTATACCTGCCTAATAACCGTGTCAAACGCTGCTGTGTGCTGGTCTTAAGGGTGTGGTAGGGTTAACCGAGGCGTTTCAACTTAGTCCTCGTAGTAGAAGGCGTAGCAACGCATATGTGGTCAACCTTATGTAGGACTTTGATATTATCTGGGGTGGATTACAGATGTCTATGGGTGGCAGTGACCACTTCCCATCAGGTGTACTGCATGCTCTTTTGATACTTACAAACTATAAAAAGAGGTTCATAGAACAAAACTCTATATGCTGTTATGTGAGCAATCATTTTTACCTGTATTTTCGAACAATAAAGGTCGTAATGGTCGTAATAGGGTCTGCTCCTGTTACGGACAGAAATAAAAATAGGTACCGCCAGCTTTTGCCAACCATGTAACTAGCAAAGTTTGCGCTGCGAAGGTGCCAGTCAAAAATTCGTATTGAATTTCCGCGGCGTGAGGGAAATGAGATACGTACAGATGAAACTTCCCGACAAACTGTCGAGTGTTGACTGGCGCGGGGGTGGCGGGCGGCGGGGAGGGCTGGGAGTTATTTATGACGTTGTTTCATTTTCATTTTCGGAGGCGCCCGTTTTTGTTCTTTTCTATAACATGCGACGTGGGGCGCGTTTGCACGCCCCGCTTACGGAGCTCAGGAGAGTCGCTCTCCTTGGACTTACTTCGGGGACTAAAGTGATCTTAGGTGTAGTGGAACATTCAGCATTCGGTATTTGTATGTACTACATGATTGTTTTGTAAAACAGAAGACAAAAAGATAAATGTTGTAGAGTAGTAATTATTGGTAATTTTTACAATTTCAATAATTATTTATTCTAGAAAGTTAGTTGCAGTAACTGCCATTGTAGCTGATTTACGCCTAGAATACATAAGTCATTTAATCTGCTTTATTTGGATGTCGCTATAGTGTTCACTCTACTTTCTCAGTTTACATAATTTTCTTACTAATAGGTTTCAGTTGGCTCAAGTGAAAAAGTGAAAATGAAAGTGTAAACGCAGCACAGAAGGCATCAACATGTTTCCACCGGTACATTTATCAGCTGTATTATTAAATTTGCTTGTGATTAATATCAACGCACGCCGCCACTCCCGCGCGTAGTACGGCAGTACAAGTAGTACAGGGAGTGCTGGCAGTGTGGACGGATGTTGATTAATTGATCCTTGTTGCTAATCGTCTGCCGGATGTACGGTACAGGTGGAGCCGAAGGTGTATTATACTGATTGGAAATTGGTATTCCTGGCGTTAGACGACGGAAATGTAATGGTGGATTATTTATTAAGATGTTCATATTTATTGTTCGAAAATATAATGTTGTAGCAAACGAGCATGCAGTCCACTCGATGGTAAGTGGCCACTACCGATCATGGACATTTGTGATTAACCCATAAGAATAGAGTTCTACCTGAAGTCGATCGCAACACAATAAGATGCGTTGCCACCCCTGAGGACCAAGTTAACACGCCTCGGGTAAGTGTTTTAGCACAAACTACAAACCAGAACATAGGAGCGTTAAATCTTGCTGTTACCAGGTAGAAATAGGTGTGGTGATTGTGCGACTGGAGGCGAGCTACGAAGGGTTCAACCACATTAAAATTGTCATTGTCGATCTATCATTCAACAGCCGTGATAGCCTAATGTTTAAAACTCAGTCTATAAATCGGGGGGTCTGAGGTTCAAACCCCAGGCACGCACCCTGACTTTTCGAAGTTATGTACGTATTAAAAATTAATTAACACTTGCTTTAACGATGAACGAAACCATCGTAAGGAAACCTGCACGACTGAGAGTTCTTTAACCAAAAAAAGTTGTTAAAGGTGTGTAAAGTCTACCAATTCACACTTGGCCAGCGCGGTTGACTCTGGCTTACACTCCCTCTAACTCGAGAGGAGCCCATCCCCAGCATCGGGCAATAATGGGTTGACGACGACAACAATCTGTTATTGCCTCACTATTAGATATGTCCCACTGGAATGAGAAAACTATGAGTGGATATTTATATAGGTACTGAACCAATAAATTATATACTATCAACAAATGATAGTTATGATTTTGTGGTAATTTACGATGTAGTATCACGATTTCATTAATTAATGCGTTGGTAGATAATTAAAAGTAATGTATTTATTTCCAGAAAGTTGCACTTCGCTAGACCAATAGTTGTTAACAAAGTCAGATGTAATAGAGTTATATAATAATTGCCACAAGTTTGAAAAGACTATACAAATAAAACGTCCAATTGTAATAAATTGTAATGAAATGAATCACTTAAATTCAAACAAAACTAAAGTTAAACAACTGAAAGCCTAAAAATGAAACACCTGAGAAAGATTTATACCAGGTGTAGCAAGTGAGTGAGTTAATCCATGGTAAATGTATCTAAATACATTTTTTACTTGCTGACCAGTGCGAACGTTATTCTGCCAATTGGTATTAGAAAGTTGCCCGTGAGTCAGCGATGTATGTACCTACAATAACGCCATCTAGTCCACTGTGGTAGAATGTTCACGTATGTAATTCGACGTAAGAAAAGTTATTTCTGATTTTAAATTGTACTAAGTTTTTCTAGAGTGGATAGATTTTGATGATATGTAGCAAATAAGTTAAGTTAAGATGTACGTACTATGAATATATCTGCATTCCATTGAATTGCATTCCGTAGTTTTGGTGATAACTAATTTTAAACACACTGACAGCTACCGTGAGTTACATTCTTATTATTTATTGTAGATGTAGATATAGATTCTTATTATTAGATTGTAGATGTAGATTATAGACAATGAAGTAACAAGTCGAATGGTACAATTACCATTTATGTGGCCAATGCCAAGACCCTCATAGCAATCTCTGAAAAACGTCAGATAAGATAAGAGTCCTATCTGAAGATGGCCACAAATAGATTATGTCAAGACGAATCGGATACGTATGTCTCTCTTAACAGTCCTTTCAGAACACAGCAGCGCTTAACACTAATATTATTAGGCAGAAACAGGTGTGGTGTTGGTGTCTTCGGAATTGAAGCAGAGAGGGTTCTACCATCTTAGAGGTGGTTATATTTTTAAGTGTAATATACAAGTGAATGATAGTATAACTGTGTTTAGCGTGTTTGCCTGCAGCCGTGTCACGTAGGCACATTATTGCGTGCTAATTGCATTTCTCGCGTCACGGCATTGCGGGATTGTGGGGTGCGCACATCTTCTGATTATCTAGACTTGTCCCGATACAAGTACACAAACAAAACTATTCATTAAAGTCACCGTGCTACAAACGTGTGACGTATTACATCTGATAATACTGGGTTCGATCCCCGATGATACCGTCTAATTAAGACGTCTAAATTAATAATCATTTTAGATTCCTGTCCTGTGTCAGGATTTTTTTATGTTACGGAAGTAACAAACGAGCATGCAGCCCATCTGATGTACCTACTGCCGCCCATGGACATCTGTAGTTAACCCCAGATAAGATCACAGTCCTACCTGAGGTTGGTTACAGATGCGTTGCTACCCCTGAGGACTATGATGGAACGCCTTGAATAAGTATGTATCTCTTACCACACCTTTCAGACCAGAAAGCAGCAGCGCTTAACACAGATTAGGTTGCTGTATTGGAATCCGTGGGGCGTCCTCTCCAACCAACAAGGGCTAAAGCGTCTCGTCCGGTAGCAGGACATTTATCTCGAGCTCCCGGACGAGATGAAGCTCCGACCGGGACAGGACTTCAGGATCCCGAATTACACCGTGTACCGTCGCGACGAAGTAACGCCAGCGGGTACTCCATACAGGGGCACCGCAATAACGGTCCGTCGCGAGGTGGTGCACGATGTTCTGCCGCTCCCCCCGTTCACGAATACGCGCTCCATAGGGGCAGTAGTAAGTGTGGGGGACAAGAGCTCGATTGCTGCGGCTTACAGACCGCCTGAACCCCAATTCAACCCGCAAGACATCCATACCATCTTCGGTGAAGGTGCTGCGACTTTACTGGCTGGCGACCTCAATGCTCAACATAAGGCTTGGGGATCCAGAATCGCCAACCCAGTGGGACGTAAGCTGTACGTGGACTCCGAGGAGATGGGCTACGAGGTGATTGGGCCAGAGTCGCTTACGCACATCCCCTCGGACAAGTCCCGTCACCCCGATGTCCTGAACATAGTGCTCCAGAAGGGTCTCTGTTGTTCTGTCAGCCTGGAGGTGTTGTATGATCTGGACACACAGCACCTTCCACTACTCATCATGCTTGGCACGGGGGCGGATTCAGCGGCCTTTCAGCTCCACAATCGAAGGGTAAACTGGATAGCATTTCGAAACACCATGGACGGTGTCCAACTATCCCATGCGATTGATACACCGGAGGGGGTGGAGGCGGCGTCGTGCGCATTTTCGGCTTCAGTCCGGGGGGCGCTGGACGCGGCAACCACTCTCACACCGAAGACCAGCAGAAGCGCACAGCTCCCAGTCCGCCTGGAGAACAGATTGAAAAATAAATGAATATTACGCCGTCTATGGGCCCAAAGTCGCTTTCCCCGGGCCAGAGCACCCGTCTGTCCTTCTACCACCTTTAAATGAATGTTTATGCACTCATTTTATTTCATCTCCTATAACGCATAATTATGTGGAAATATGAGACATATATAAGTAACTGTGCCCGCGGCTTCACCCGCTTGGTTATTTTATAAATAGATAATAGACCTAGTGCTGCCTCAAAGATTCCTGTATATTTTAGTAAAAACTATACAAATATCCTTTCAGTAGGTTTTGAGAAAATCGAGCACATGCAAACTAACATCTTTTAGGGAATTTGTTTTATAATATGCACAGAAGTTATCATTGTTATTTACGTATATAGTAGAACTATTTAATAATGTAAATTGTCACTCTATTTGGGGTTTTACTTTGGCTAGAAACTTATGCGCATTTTCATTAATTAGGTGCGAGTATTACATAATATCAAATTCATAATGTTATGTACATGATGTTACTCTCGATATTTCTGAAGGTCCCAAGTGTCAGCCGTATTGATTGTGTCCCTACAACGTACAGTCGGCACATAAAGTGGATTAGGCAGCCCCGGGCGAGTGTGGCGGCGGTCGCATTTGCCAAACTAAGCGTGCTTTTTGCTGTAATCGGTTAATTGCCGAGCTTCATTTAATGCCGATATGCCGGCTCCGTAATTAATTTTCAGTTGCCGAGAGACTCCTGTACTGAAAACCCATTATTTTGAACATATTCGTGTGAAACAGTTCACAATTCCCTTTGTTGATTTAATCTATTTGGTTGTGCAAATAAGCTCTAGCTATTAGGATATGAGTATCTTTTCGTCTTTAATTGAAGAAGCACCCAAATATTTAGTTAAAATGTAGTCAATTTATATAGTGATTCTTACGAAACGAAAGTACATAATCATGTAGTCTATCCGATATTCAGTGGCCAGCATCACCCATCATTATTAAATATTTAGAAGACCTTTTGCATGAATTAGATCATAAACCTATATAAGTCGCAGAGTTATAATGCTTGTAACAAGTAGGACGTACCTAAATTCTTTTTTAGTTTTCTTCTCGTAATGTTTCTCAAATTTTTAATCCTTATTCACGGACCGAAAAACGAAGAATCCATTCATACGGCTCCATTGGTTTATTTTTATCTCCTTTAGTGCTCACCCTTAAAGGGAAATGTAATCTACAGTATCTGGCTGTTTTAGTATTCTGGTCAGAGTAGTTCGATGGAGGAGATAGACAGGATACCCACTTGGATCCCGGAGTGTACCGCGCGGGCGGCGTGCGGGAATCGCCTCCAAAACCTTCATTTGCATCTTCAGAAAACAGACGTGCCGTGCCAGACATTTACATTTTTAACATGCTTTTATTAGTTTCAGTCGTATGTTTGTATATATTAGTGTGTAACGGATACTTTGAACGTGATTTTAACCTACTTAGAAACGTCGGAATAATTTGAAACTTTGCACACTTATCAAGGACCGATGACAATGCAAAAATATTAAAAAATATATATATATAATAGTTAAAAAAATTAAAAAACAAGCTTTTGTGAAAAAGAACCAAAAAGAATAGAAAAAATATTGTTAAAAATGTTTAAGGTGCATGGTATCAAATATATCAAAAAACAGTATACGTTTTTTTACTTTTTAGTTCGTTTCTCACAAAATCGTTTTTTTTGTACTTTTAACTATTCTATATTATTATGAAATTAGACAGGTACGGCGCCTGATTGGGCATTAATATTACGTTACACATCAGTACGTTAAAACACATTTAAAATGAATTTAAACACAGTTTAAAATGAAATTAATGCGACCACGAAACACATAAGTCGTGGTAACTACTCACCATTACATGTCCTGCTCTCTCGTGTTACTTCAATCTTATAAAACATATAGTTGCAAGTCATTATTTAATAAGCTTAACTCTACCATTATTATATATATATATATATAATAATACATATATAATAATGGCTTGTTTGTTTGTATACGAACATCTTCATTTATTCCAAATTAAAAACACCACCCTTCTACGAAATAATAATAAAACAAGAAATTTTTTTTTCGTTTTACCACATCATACTAGTAAATTAATTTATTCAAATATTGACATTGTTTATAAATCGACATTAGTAATAAATAACGAATTGCTTACTTTAAAATTATAACGAATTATACATTTACATTTGCTTGCTTCACAGCAAATGAAGGGGTCTTTATATGATTGAAACATCTATTGTATACCTTTATTTGCAAATAAATATTGATTTGATTTAATTTAAAAAATATATATATACGCTACAAATACTTAAGGAATTTATTTTTCAAACTAGAAGAAATTTGTGTCAGCAGAAATCATGTAACTTGATTATTGTAACTGCTTACTGCGTGTTTCGTGTGCGGTTGCTCTATAAATGGAATTTCAGGGAATCACGTATTCACGAGGTTCTAATGTCTCATTGCGTAGGCATAGTGGCTCGCGCCGGGAATACATTGCTTCCCGAATCCCGGCGGCCCTTCGGAGGAATGGTTATCAGTACAACATTTATTTTGCCGCGCTGTTCCAACAAATAGACGCTATTGTTATCGGAGTCATGAGTATGGTAAGTAATTAATAATACTTACTTGTTAGTACCTACTTCTACAACTTGTACAATTGAATATTATTTATTTAACCAGAAACATTAGTACAAGGAAACATAGATAAACGAAATATTGTTTTTCTATACATTATTTTAGTGGGTTACGTTTATCGTTAGTTATGTTCAATGCAAGTAACTTACGAAAACAACGTTGGCTATTTATTTCACATTACGTTTTCAAATGTTTTCGCGAGAAATATAAATAAAATTCCTGAAATCGTCAATCATGAAATCTTTATCGTCGTCAACCCATTATTGTCCCACTGCTGGGCACGGGTCTCCTCTCAGATTGAGAGGGGTGTAGGCCATAGTCCACCGCGCTGGCCAAGTGCGAATTGGTAGACTTCACACACCTTTGAGAACTTTT
>DWPW01000955.1:0-10093 GCA_018252015.1 Astraptes brevicauda | reverse complement strand
GCTGGAAGTTGGCGCGCATGAGCAGGTACAGCGCGGCGGCCGCCTCGCGCCGCAGCCACGCCGCGCGCGCCGCGCACAGCTTCACCACCGAGCTCACTACTCCCGCGCACAGGGTACTGCCACCTGTCATAAAGTAAGGCATTGCTCGTTTATAGATAATACATTACATAAGACTTCCCCAGAAAGTGGGATTTTAGCGTCGTCACACCATTGCCTGCATGTGCATAATTAAATTGCTGCTATTATCACATCCGTTACGCTTCCTGGGGTATCTACAAGTAGCGCCGGACGCGAGGTACGTATAATGACCGAATGTACAGTAAATAATCATTACTTGAAAGTACAAAAGCACATGGATATAAATTGCTGACATATAAAATAACTGGACGTGCATTGCCCGTACAAAGGAAATAGGCCTATTGTAGATCATTCCTAAAATCTACAGAAAAAAAGCATGTAGATGATGTAGAGAAAATTTTTTTTCTATTACTTTAAAATAAAATTAAGACAACCATTACCTTCAAACAAAGTTTCCGAGAATTGGTTTATATATGCTCTGAGCGCTGCAAACAGATGCTTGTACAAAGTTTCACTTTGAGGCAACTGGAGTAGTCTCACGTACGGCTTGGCTGCTATTCCTTCTGCGGCGCCCAAGTTCTTCATAAACAGGCATGCGCGGTCTATGATGATCAGACCGACTTCTGTCGCCAGGCATCCCGCGGACAATACTGCGTGTTCTATCGCTTCTAATTCTACAAATGGATAAATCTATTTTATATATTCCACTATCACATTTAAAAAGAATTATCTCAATAAAAAATGTGATGCAAAATAGTTACTTTCGTATATGTATTTCGCTCACACATATTAAAGATGGAGCGAGAGTGTAAGATAATTTATGCTACATCACACAATCATAATTGATTCAAATTGATTGAGCAAAGTTTTTCGTTTCGAAAATCTCTTACAAACGCAAAGGAATTATTACTAAAAATACCTGTCGTAACTGTTGTCTGTACTAGATTTTCTCTATTAACTGTATTATTCTTCTCTACAATGATGGGAGGTTCTTTCGAGAAGTCAGGTGGGCTCATCCTTGCTGGCAATGTTCTGGCCTTCACTGGTTTTTGTTTACCATTATACTCTGGTGTAGGAACTCGTTCAGTCAAAATTTTCTTCCGTCCAATATACTGAAATTGTTCGGCGCATATCCTGAAAATAATATTGAGGATACTTATACGTTTTTCACCAATCTTTTTTTCCAAGAATAAATATGTTTTAGGTTTACATTTTTAACGCACTCTACCTAATTATTGTGTCAAAAACTATCCTATCATCTATTAGTAATAATTTGTAATAGAAATTAAAACGGTTGTCATAGCTTCTTACAAAATTGAATAGACAAATGTGAATTTAAAATAAACATTTTTCAGGCTTCAAATGCGTAGATATAGCATAGACACTCGACCTTAATTACGATATTGTAAACAACACCATCTGCCAAGTATGCCAATTGACTATATAACCAGTCAGATGATATTGTAAAAAAAATCAGGTCAGTTCTAATTCAAATCAAAAGTCTACCTATTATAATTCAAGAGATAGAGGCTTGTGACAGACGGACAAACAGCGGAGGCTCAGTAACAGGGTTCCGTTTTTATCCTTCGAATATGGAACGCTAACAAAAATAATGAACTAAACTGACTCGAGAACGTTGAAGAAGGCCTGTTGCTGGGCGGGCGCGAACGTTCGCCACCACTCCACGAGGCGCTCCTCGTCCAGATACTTCAGCACGAACAGGAAGCACAGCAACACGTCGCGAACTTCCTCCGCTGACATTACGCCGAACCTGTACATCAATAACGGACATTATGGATGTTTTTAGAAGTTGTATTATGTTAGTAATACAAAATACCAATAGCATAATAATCATAAGAAATATGAAATTCTATTTTAACTGCCATAAACATAAGTCGTGTTTCTTTAATGCATTTCAATATATCAAATCGTATTTCAATGCCTCAAAGTTCAATGCTTGTTATTAAACATAATTATGTTTGATATATTATTATGATATACCATAACAATATTAAGTTAAAAAACAAAAGTACTTATAATTTCAGTCAAATTAATTCAAACTATATATTGAAAAAAAAATGTTATGAATAAGTGTAATACTTTCAAGTTTAAGTTTTACAGAGTATTACGTTACCTGTTTACTTGATCGCCTATTTCACTGAGATCCAAACGCGTAGAGTTCCTAGGTAAGGAGTCTCCACCTGACATGGTCGACACAGACTCTAGAGAGCTCTGTGATATGTTATTTGTGTTATCTACAAACATACAATATCGCTGTAACAACCACAGACGCCACAACGATGTCAACTTGTAAAGTAAAGCGCTTTCCATGACGATCAAGCATGTTATATTACTTTATTATTATTTATTAACCACTAACAATTAAAATAAAATTATAATGATTACATAGCTTTAAATAGGGAAAATTTTATCGAACTCATTCATAAAACCACCTACGCCATGGCGTAGTTAACAACATCTTATTTTTTATCTATAGTAAAAAAAAAACAGATGTCCACTTATTATTATAACATCAGTATGGCTACCAAAATACATTAATAGAAACAAAGCTACGGTGAAACTATTCAGTGTTCTTCAAATTATTGCAAATTAAAATTATTACATGCTTGAACACCTCTGGTGTACTGTAATTAATGAACAATCACTCCGGAAGTTAACACCTGACCCATAGGCTTAGTAATACCACAACACTTACCTTTGCCATACATTTGATTGCTAATGGTCGGTGGATCCTTGAAGTGTGCGGAGTTTCTTACTGGAGTGTGATCAAAGTGCAACGTGAGCCGATTTCTTCGAGGCGTGCTGTTCGCTGAAACTACTTCCTTTTGGGTACTATTAAGTACGGGATTACTAGTCGCGTCGCCATCCACTTTGTCATGTCCATTTTCTATCACAGGACTAGCCAAACTTTTTGTAACTAATCTGTGAGCGTTATCTGGAACATAAATGTATGTTTGGTATATTTTAAGTCAATTCAATGATTTGTAGTAGGTATTTATGTTTATTTAATAAATATAGTCTCATTTTGCTTTATAAGAGTACAATGTTAATGTTTTCTAAACATTGATTCAACGAATATACAGAACCAGCTGCAGTAACGAGTTAGTAATCGTAATATTGTTACATAAAACATTGTCACTACACGACTCACTCTAATAGGTACGTACAGGTATAGGTACATGACTATGAATATTTAAAATTTTAAGACTCTGTTTAAGATTTATTCCTTCTGCTATTGAATATGCAAAATCTAATAAAAGCGCATTGAGTATTGTGGGCTCCACTACCATTGAGAATGTCCATTTGCGATAGTAGCTCTTACCACCAATGTAATTTACTCTAAACTATTCTGCTAATAAAAATATCAATTTTTTACTTTTTAGTTGCTTTTTTCACAAAAGCCTGTTTTTAGTTTTTTTAAACCATATCTATTTTACGTTTTGTTTTCATATTATTGCATTGCCCTCGTTCCTAATACGTAAAAGCGTGTTAAAGAATCCCCTTACCCAGTACAATGGTGAGCCAGGGCGCGTACAGGTGCGCGAGGCGCGCGCGCGCCTGCCGCGTGCGGTAGCGGTCGTCGTGCTCGTGCTTCGTGAGCAGCGCGCGCAGGGCGCCCAGCGCGCTGCGGCGCTTCTGCGGCGCCTCGCGGAGAGACTGCTCCACCTATGTACATACATTTTTTTACAGTTTGGTAGTAGTAAATTGACATATGCAATAAACCTCAGATTAGATCACAGTCCCATCTGAGGTCAGCCACAGATGCGTTGCTACCCCTGAGGACTAAGTTGGAACGCCTTGGATAAGTATGTCTCTATTACCACAACCGTCAGACCCGAACATAACAGTGCTTAATACTGCTGTTATAAGGCAGAAATATGCAGGTGTAGCGGTGGTGCTGCCGGAGTCGAACCACAAAGGTTTCTACCACCTTCTTTGAAGCAATATCTCAGTTTATAAAGTCATCGTAAGGTCTTTTGTGGTTTGATTCCGGCGGACCCAGCACCACACATTTCTACCTTGTAACATGGTGTGATAAGGGAGATATATTTATCCTAGGCCTTCCGACTTAGTCCCCAGGCGTAGCAACGCATATTTGGTCGACCGCAAGTAGGACTCTAATCTTATTTGAAATCACAGATGTTCATAGGCGCCAGTGTCCATTTAATATCAGGTAGATTGCATGCCTACTACTTTTTTAAACATAAGGGACCTAATGCGAATTAACAAAAATGTAATCGCATGTTGATTCGAATTTCTCATAAAATATTTGTTAAAGTATGAGTAGGTACATTATACAAATTAAAATTAAATAACGTCAAACTATTATTAATTAATTAGTATATATTGCAATTGCTACAATGCAAAATACATTAAAAATTGTTATTAGCAGTAGTTTTAAATGTTAAACTCAATTTTCCGAAATTTCGAGTACAATTACTTCATTTTGTGCGATATGTTTAGTTTGATACTACAAGTAAAATATAACACTCCGGTCACCAAAAACAAGTTCATATTATGCACGTCTATATCTGTGTAATTAAAGAAACCTCGAGCCTATTGAGGTTTACTATCTGTCCAAGAAAGCAAGTCACAAGCAATAAACGACATTCAATACTTCATACTTGGGAAATATTGAATAATGACGGTATAAAACATAACATTTTCCAAGAGGCAACCCTTGTAAAATTTAAACTATAAAATCCTTGGTACTGGCGACATTAACGAAAAAAGAGAACCTTGATCACAACGCCTATTATAAAATGTTGTACTGTAGTACTGTAATTGCATATGACAATATCTGTAAAAGAAACATTCCCCCAATGACAGACAACATGGTAATATATTAATCAAACAAAAATAAAATTTTGATAAAAGGGTAATAAACTTATACTATACTGTAATAATATTTTTGTGCCAAGGTTCAAAGTCAATGACTTAATTATAACCAAGATTTTTTATATTTCATTTTAAATAAAAAGGCATACCTGCTTCAATAGTGTGCCAGCAAGAAAATGCCTCATTATAAAATCTTCTGTAAGCTTCAATTTGGCTGGATCTAATAAAAAGAGAATTAGCATACAATGAGGCAATACAAACTACTAACAAACAAGATACGAATAAAATATATAATTGTTTACAGATCTGATCTCGTGGAATCGCCTTCTTTAAATTATATATTTTGGCAATTAATGCTTTTGTAAAAGGATAGCTATGTACACACTATTTTCAGGACAGATATGGAAAATTCAAATAGTTGTTTGAAAATGAACAAAAAAAAATACTTTAAGACTTATAATATTAAGTAACCATAACGAGACTAACCTTCATCACTGTCTCTATGTAATTTATTTGCTTGTAGAGGAAGGTTGAATGATACGAAATGTTCGTGGGAACAGATTGTCTGTAGGAATGTGAACTTGAAATCGAATAAAACCTTTGGATCGCATGTTTTGAATTTTTCCAGGTACTTTTTGATTTGACGGAAGATGAAACCTCGATCCATGAACGACAGGCATGACTAAAACATAAACGGGCATAAAATTTAATACAGAAATAATATAATAGTACTAAAAACTTTAAATTTAACAGCTATAATAATAATACATTGTAATAGGAAACTTACTTTGAGGAACAAAGCAAGATTTTTGTTAAACACGTAGGTTTGGATTGGTTGTTGTAATATATAGGACGGTTCAACAATCGTGACTAATCTGTCAATATTTTCTAGGAGATCAGAGTGGAATCTTTCGTGGCGGGACATCTAAAAACAGAAGAAAAATATACATAGTATCTATCACGAAGCTTATTTCAACGTGAAAATCAATAATCATATTCAAGTATTATTACTTACTTTAAAGGTTAACATAATGTTTTAAAAGTAAATTATATAAGTATGCTGCTTTTTATAAAAAAAAAACTAGCTGACCCAGCGAACTTTGTTCCACCTCAGAGGCAATAAATAAGCAAAATTTGGATTTTATTAAGTTCATTTTTTATTAGAAATAGGTCAAATTTAAACCATGCTTAACCATAGACAAAATTACGTTTCGCGGTCGAACAGGATGAAAAGTATTCTATGTCTGTCTCCTGGTTCTAAGCTACCTCCCAATTTTCAGCCAAAACGGTTCAGCCATTCTTGAGACATAAATAATGTAACTAACACGACTTTCTTTTTATATATATAGATATGACGTCTTATAAAATTTTGATTCTAACTTACTTTGATCCTACCAGTGTTGATTAAGTATTGGGCCATGCTCTTGATGACGATATCGAAAAAGAAGCTGGAATATTGCATAAATTTGTGTCCCAATAAAAAGTCTTGCTGATTGGGGTCAACAAACCGGTACAGTGGCGCCGTCAATACTGTGTGTAGTTTGAATTCCACGCAGTTGAAAACATACTGAAATAATTGACGTAAAATTAAATTATAATAAGAATTTATATTTTGACAATTATAGATAGTAAGATGTAGATGTAGACACATTGTAAGAGCCATTAAGTATATAGTTAAAAGATGGGTTACCTTCACATAACTGTCCAGCAAGTCTTTTCGTCCATAATCATGTATTAGATGAACAAAGTGCACAATCAACTTTACGATTTGATGACCAATATCAACAGTATATCCTTTTTCAAAAGTCTGCAACAGTTAATTCACATTCAGTTGAATTTATGAAAGTAAGTAAGTAAGTAAGATTTTAAATGTATAAATGGCTATTGGACAAAGATAAAATTGAATGTTATGTGACTACAACCGATTGTATTCCCTTTCGCACTAAAGATAATAACTACATAATTATATCCCATTAACTTATCAATAACATGAATTCGCATCAAAAATGAATAAACATTATTCATTGCAGATTACTACAAATAACATACAACAGAACTCACCATTAGCTCGAACAGCTGATTGAGTATCGTGGGCAGGAAGGCGACGAGCGAGCTCAGGTTGATGGCGTGGGCGGCCTTCATCGCGTTGCACACGTCGGGCCACGGCGGCGGCGCCGGCGACGTGGCCGGCGACCCCGCGCCCAGCAGCCGCTCGATCTGGCCGAACAGGTTGTGCAGGTGCACGTCGCGGGTGGCCACCGTCGACTCCAACACCAGCTGGCAGCGGTACAGCTGCTTCTCGCCCTCTACCCACACCACGTCGGGACCGGTGTTCTGTGTAAACGTGGTGATAATAAGAGAGATTGATGTAGATTTTGTCCTATATGTTTATGTTACAATGTGATACTATAGTATTGTGATACGACTCGCTATACTATTATGAGCTAATTATGGACGAAGTTGTTTACCATAGTAGAGTCCGCGCCAAACGTTGTTTCAGTCCGATGTTGCGCAGGGCGCGATCGAACACAAGCGTATACTCCGTAACATGTGCTTACTACGTTCCGCGTAGCTAGTCGTGACGAGACTTGCTTCAAACTCCGAGCAGACTAGAAGTTTGGCGCGGACTATACTTTCATAATCACATAAAAACTGTTTATTAAAAAATATTCCAAGGATTTTTAGTAACTAGATCTTATATTTTTTTAATTTGATATTTTTATGACAGTATGTTCAACTCACTCCTTTTCCAAGTCCAAGTGGTTGGATCGATAGATATCCAGACGGCAAATGCGTGGCTATGGGCAAGCTGACTATCTCTTCAACTAACTTATCATTCTTCAATAAAGGGACCCAAGCATAACTGAAATACCAAGAATGGCATAACTTGAATATAAAAGTACATTACAATTATTACCAGTACAATAAATCTATAAATGATCAAGATTATAATATCGAAAAAACATTTGTATAAAAAGTAAGTAATATACAAGTCGGAGACATTTACAATATTTTTAATCGTTAATAAATCACTTATTTGAAAGATTTATAGATTTGAAATGAAATGTTGAAACATACCCTATGCAAGTCTCAACATTAGTGTCGTTCTTCTTGGCAAGATCGCAGGAAATGTGATGGAAGGTGAATAGCAAATGGTGATGAGGCGTGATGGTGGCTGGTAGGCGAATTTTAGCCTCGTCACACCATGTCGGATTCGCGTTGTGGTGCAAAACCGAGCAACGGTACTGCGTTGTCATCCCAGTCCGTCCATATATCGCCTAGAAAATAATGTAATTTTTGGTTTATATTGTTAGTACAGACAAATACTAAGCAATTAGTATCGATCATATTAATTGTAATGCAATGTAATTCATATTACTTTGTGCTTTTAAGTATCTAGCAAATGTAAAGATAATAATAAATAAATGTATGTATTTTTTATAATTTAGGAGTAGCAAACAAGAAAGCAGTCCATCTGTTAGTAAATGAGCACAGTCGCTTATGCATCTGTAAGCAACCCCCTACCTGAGGTTGGCCGCAGATGCATTGTTACTAAGTTGGAATGCCTCGGATAAATATATTTTATATACCAAATTACCTGCATAGGTTTATTATCACCACTATCGCAGTCTCTTAACTCGATCGAACAAGCAATATTTCTAGCTCTGGCAAACATTTTCTGCGACTCGAAGTTCAAGGACAGCGGTCGCACGTACAAATGATGCACGAACGCGGCGTACGGTTGTTCGGCCTCTACGTTTAGCGTCGCTAGTTCCAGCGTGAGGGGGGACGTAGGGGGAAGTGGGAAAGGCTTGAGAGCTGCGTAGGCGCTTGTCATACAATCTGTAAATAAGACGTATATAAATATTTATAAAAATTGTCTATGTACTTATGATTCTTGTAATACCAATATTTGTATGGAAAATGGTAAGTTCAATAAATAACTTAGACTTTAGTTAGCATACGGACATGTTTATGGACAGGATAAGAAGATATTAATAAAGCTTTAAATCATATTTGATGGTTATGTGTGCCATAAACACTGCAATAAATATCTTTATTTCATTTTAGTCTTTATAAGTAACAATTTGTGCATAATAAATATGTACGACACTTTTAAAATGTATGAAAGAACATACTTTGTATTGGTTCATTGCTCTGTTGTATATTAACGCTGAGCCATCCTGGTATCACAGTTAGTTTGGCCAATTTGTCTGGTTTACGGAAATCGGACAAAATCTTTAGTAAATCGTCATCTGACATTTTATTCGGTTCTTGGCGGTATATGGCCGGAAACTCTGGAGTTGCATCTAAATCATTACTATACAATCTGCAGATAAAAAATAAGTCAGTAAATTAATTAGGACAAGGCCTTGCCCAAAGGAGAGGTTATCAATGGTTGCGTTAATTACTTTAAATAGTAGTTATATAGTATACGTAAGCTTTATATGAAATAATATCTTTATTATGTGTGTGTTAGTAATCTAATGAAGTAGTTGATGCATTGATACTAGAGATGGCAGACTAGTCGGAAAAGCCTACTAACTGGCAAATTCTGTAGTCGGCGAGTAGTAGTGATTTGTTGGCAGAAAGTGCCGTCTAGTCATAGTCGCCATATATCTAATTAACATTAAATTTTAAGTTAATTTTACCTTTGTTTATAAAAGTATTTTTCCCAGGGGAGATTTTCGATTTAGCCCATTACTTACTTGAACAACGGCTTGGCCGCCCATGCAAAGGGCATTCTGTAGTTACCCACGCGGTTTGCGTAAGCTTGCACTGTTTTATGGACTTTCAGTCCTAAACGGGGGTCCTTCGTCGCCTTCAAATACGGCTCTAATACTTGACTAACATGCCCTTGGAGTATTTTATCGATTCTTACGACTAAAAATAGGTCAGGATGTGGATTGTTTACTGACAATACAACCTGTGAGACAAATATGAATATGATTTATATTAATTGAGAAGATTATTTGTTTGTGTACTCTCCAATAAACTTTAAAATAAAAAAATAGGAATTTATTGTAGATTAAATGTTTAGGAATTCAAATTCTTACATTTTTATTTTTATATTACGTAAGTAGCAAACGAGCATGCAGCCCATCTGATGTTAAATGGCCACTGCCGCCCATGAACATCTGTAGTCAACCCCAGA
>DWPW01000954.1:0-10093 GCA_018252015.1 Astraptes brevicauda | reverse complement strand
TATGTAATTTCGCTTGTGATCTAGCATATCACAGACCAATTAAAAAATTATGATATTTTAGCTCGATCAATTTGAAACAAAGAAGAATAAAAGCACACGTTTTTACCGTGTGCTTTACACATGTAAAATCTCATAGGGGCCCTGAGAACTAAATTGGAATGTCTCAGAAAGTTTTTTCCCGTACCACAACCTTCAAACCAGAACACAGCATCGCTTAACACTGCTGTTATTAGACAAAAATAGGCGTGGCGGTTTCCGTAGGAGCTTCAAAATTATATTGTGTTGTTCGTGAATTTTTTTCACCCACATTGAATCTTGAATTATATCAATTCTTCTTAACTTACCTTACATCTATGAATTAACCACATGAGCCAGGTGGTGACGAGATTTAACGGCGATGGAGCCGTGTTCGTCCGATGCATGTTGCGAATTAATTTAGACAAACCATATTTCCACTCTATGTCTGATTGCGCCTGAAAAATCCTGATTTTTAATTTTATTTATTTTAACTTTGTACCACAGTACAACAGTAAAATGATGTGTAGCGCAAATGTGTCGAAGACACGTATTTTATGTCATCGCCTAATCTACTTTCATCTTTTCTTGTTTTAATTGATATTGTTTAAATGTTAATTTATATGATTCCTAAAGAAAACGCAGCAAAATACTAATCCTGATCTAAGTTCCGAAGAGGGCTCGACATTCGCCCATCGGTTTATTATTGTGTTTTAATGTTCAGTAATTACAGTAAAAGGGTTGGCTAAAAAAATCTGGTAAGGATATGTTATATATAAAAATAATGAACATTTAAAATTTATATAAACATGTATGGCAAAATTGCATTTTCTTAAAAATTGGCCTTTTCCGTGAGATTAACCTTTAGCATTACCTTGAAGAGTTTCATTCTTATAAGCGACACTATCGAATGAAATAATACAAATTAAAAAAAAAACCAGAGTTGGCGAGCTTTGAAGGTCGGCTCTTTTAAAAATATATAATAGGTCTATATTTCCATCCAACGGATAGGTGTTAGTCTACACTCTCTTCGGATCTCAGCATAATATAAATCTTGTTTCTACCAAGAGATGAACCAATGATGAAAATGGTAATAAGACCAGAAAGATCATAATGAAAAGTGACAAATCAATGAAAATGGAATTATGACAACATAATTAACTATAAGGTGCCACCAAGTTTTCTGTGAAGCGATATAAAATGGAAATAAAGCCGCCGTATTCACGTTGTCATTCAATTATCGGTTAGTATCCGAAAGAAACAAAATTCCCATAAAACTAAATTAGATATACATATTTACATAAATTCATTGTTGAATGTAATAGATAACTATTTACAAGATAGGAACACCGAAGCGAACACAGCGACGTTTCCAATTCACAGATAACTTAATCGGCCAGTACATAATTTATTGTTGTTTCATTTCATGATAGCAATTTTTTATCGCCACATTACCATTATTTAATTATTACTTTATCATTTAATTTAAAATGTACTACTTATTTACCTCATAAAATAAATGTAACAACTTAAATATATGTATAAATAGAAAATGACATTATTTTACATTAGAATAATAAACTTAAAGTATATCAGATAAGAAACATTAATATAGATATTATATATATATTAATAGATCGTTTTAAAATTAATCAGCTTTTATTTTAAACTATTAATTGTTAAACTACAGTGTTAACATAAATCGTTTGTTTATTTCTCGTTTTAGATCCCGTTTTATTAGTAGTCTTAACAGCGTCTTTTGTGACGGCCTCCTTCATTTTGGTATTATTTGCATTACCTGTATCCTTTGGTATGTGTCTGACATCATAGCAATGAGCAGATTGATCAGTACTACCACCGACACCAACATGTAGATGCCGAACACAATCTTGAAGAGATAGTTGGTCCAGGCCGGTTGAATGTCCTTGTCGTTGCGATGAACTCTCGTCTGTTCCGTTGTGGTTTGTCCAAAAACAGCGAAGAAAAGTAGCTCGAAGGAGAATAGCGGATTCATGGTAACTGTGAACAAGATTCGGGCGTGGTGACTTAACGCATTTACCTGGATGCGCTGATAAGTGTCCGACATCATCGCAATTAGGAGCGTTATGAGCACCACGACTGACATCAGCAAGTACGCTCCGAATACGAACTTGAACAGGTTCTGCGTCCACCACGGCCGCAAACTGGATACGTAGTTCAGGTCGGACAAGGTGATCTGGCCGAAAAGGGCGAAGAACAATTTCTCGAAGGCCTCGAACGGTGACAACGTCGCTAGAAGACAATTCTCAAATGGACCGCTTTCTTTATTTGCTACGGGCTAGGGGCAGGTTAATGCAACACAGCATGTATGTTTGAGAAATTTCGAGTTATACATTTGTAATATTGAATAGTTATGGATCTGATTTTGCCATTTAATGTTACGTTTAGCATCAACTTACCCCATTACTACGTTCAAACGTGTTCAAATCTTTTAAGTCGTATCGTAATGTTTTTTGTAATGTACTTTGAATGTTTTGGTTTGTGTGTTATTTTTGTTACAGGTGTTGCAATGTCCAATTAATGTTCCAGGGTTACAATACGACGTAATGATAGAACCAACATGTATATAACAATCTAAAGTCAAGTAAGTTGACTTTGAATTAAATGTATGTATGGATAGGGGTAGATTGATACTATAGAGGCTAATGAATGAATATGTATTTAACATAAACTTGTTCAGTAGTGTCCGGTATTGTGTCTTTTGTATTATAAACGATATTGAGTTTTCAATTGTGTAATATTAAATTATAAAATGAAAGTTTTTGACTGATGTTTAATATAATATATTAGTTTTTTTGGACTTTGCACGGTTGCATCAATCTACCCCGGCCCGTCTAAGTGTCGAGTTGTGATCAGCGTGGGCGCTGGTGGCGCCACATCGAGGACAAACAGCCAAACATCCGAAACATAAAGTGGTACCTCAACACCGGTGTGACAAACGCAGGACATAAGCCAGCCGCATGCGCAACTCAAACTGCTCCATCAAGTGCGGTGAGGTCGGCCACTCATTCCACTAAAACTAGGGCGTGATGCACAATGCATGCTCTGTACTTCACTTTCGTATCTGGAATACACGTGTTTAATTTATTAGAAAATCTTCTTATATCAATACTAGTATGTAGATTTGGTCTTTGGACAGAATATGCATTGTGCTGCAACTTTGGGTTACATCATTCTATATTATCAGACAGTAATTTATAGTCACCATCATAAGCCTGTACGAGATCGAAATCAACATTTACATTGTGCATTCTTATGCTGGTAAATGCAGCGTTCCAAATTGTGACTTGAATCACAAGTTGTAACGAAATATCTTATTTATATGTTACAGATACCTAAATCATTCCACAAACGTGTTTAGCTGTCCTATAGAACGCTTGAAACATCAACGATGATAACATTTTCGATGACAGACAATCAAGCCAGCAAGCAAATGATACCAAAAAACAAAGTGATACAAGCACATCGAGTACAATGCGATCATCGATGAATGACTTGTTTGATGAAAGGAAACCAAATGATCCTTCTAGGTCTAACGTTGACTTACGACCCGTGGGACCCTGTTTTCTTCGGTACGATTCTTCAGCTGTTGTGTTTGTCCATTGAGTATCGTTTGCCTGTCGTTTTATTTGGAGTATGTCATCTAAGATGTGAAATATTATGTTGAAATATATTATATTGTTAGATTGATGATTTTTTATGATGTTCGACTTACTTCGTAATGGACTTGCCAAATACTTAAAAGCCATGAACCTTACTCGTACTTACTTTTTTGTGTAGTATTAAAAATAATGCTTTAAACTCTTTTTATATTGACTAATCTCTTCAATCGTAGATAGCATGGCTGAAATTCACTCTAATAACCTAATAAAATTAAAATCATATGGATCTTAATCACAAACTGTACAAAGGAACACTTACCGTCCGAAAATATTTTTCTTCTTGCTTGTCTAGCGTATTTATTATCATCTGGCTTGTATATATTCCTGAATGGCTGATTCAGTGCGACAATGTGCATGGAAAAGCCAAAAACAAATATCGCTAACACTGCAAGAAACCTACCTAAGTCCTTCATAAGATTTCCTATGATAATGGCCCAAGGACCAAACAAATGATGAAAAGATAGAAAGTCTAAGATTTGTACACAAGCTAACAAGAAAGATAAAGCAAAACATTGATTTCTACAGTACATTAAAGTGGGCCAATATTTCGGTAATACGAAAATCCACCCAACAACGTGTGTTGCCACACCGATTATACCTAATAATAAAACAGCTATCTTAATCCATCCTAAACCTGACTTATCACTAGGGTTCGTTAATTCGAACAAAAGAAGACCACTGAGGCATATGAGTAGCATCCATTCGTACCACCGTGGGACTAAGCTCTCCCTGAAAATTGAATTATAAATTGGTGTTATAGCCACTAACGATAATAACACCATTAGGTATATGTGAGATGTTAGGTATGACATAAACTTAATAATAGGAATTTTATTATATTTATGGCCCAGTGGAAGCGAAAAGACTACCCAGACCGGAGGACAGACTATGAACGCGAAAAAAAGGAACATAATTTTGATGCCAGTCCACTTGAGGCTGCCCCGCCAGAGTTCCTGGAATAAAATAATTATTTAATTTTTTTAAAAAGAGTTTTATGGCAATTAGTCCTTTATGGTTTACGATTGTAGGAGAGTGAATTGTGATATTTTTATACATATGCATAATATTATAATTCACTAACAAATTGCCAAGAAATACCTCTAGGGTAGACGAAGTTACCTATTTTTTACCTGAAGATATCTCTGGACGACGGTGTGAGCGATGACTTCTTTTTGTTCATTTTCTATTAATACATCCAAAAATTCAATATTTCTATTATCAGTAGCCGTAAGAATATGTCCTGCGGAATCAGCACCTGCCGCAAGTGCCAATAATTCGGTGGCCATCGCTTCGCATTGCTTTCCGGCTGCTATAAGATCTTTGGCACGCTCCTTTTCCTATTAAACCAATAACTTATTAATATATTTTTCTTAAATCTTAAATTGAATTCTCATATATTTACAACATACCTTGGTTGATAAATTAATATAAATATTAGATAACTTCGCAGCGGTATCGACAGGCGCTGGCGACACTAATACAAACTCCTCTATCGGTATATTGTTGTGGTTTTTTGAACAGACCATAAGATTGTAAACAAATCTCTTATCGTCCATTAATGACTGCGTGTCATGTTCCTTGTGCAATAAATATTCCAGTACATCATTATGGTTTTCAGACGCGGCAAACCAAATAGGCGCACAGTTCAAATTGGTTTCACTTTTTGGCGACGCACCAGATTCACACAATAGTTTTACAACATTCAAATGACCAGCCTTAGCTGCACAGTGTAGTGGAGTCCAACCATTTTTGTCAGTAGCATTTATTTCTGCTCCTTGGCCAAGTAAAACTTCTACCATTTGATAATGCCCATGTGTTGACGCAATATGTAAACCCGTTTTACCATGTCTGTCTATGCTTTGAAGTAGTTCTGCTGATCTGCTTAACAGCAGACCAACTATAGACATATGGCCACCAAAACATGCAAGATGGAGTGGATTATAGCCCTGAAATAAAATTAATATGAATCAAAGGATTAATTAACACAAATATACTATTCAATAGCAGTATAAGACATACGTTTTCATTAGATGCGGCATCAACTTGTACTCCAGCTGAGTTAAGTAATAACCTCACAACGTTTTCATTACCATTGTAAGCAGCGAGATGTAAAGGTGTTAAACCTGACTCGGCTCCTAAAATTGGTACTAACGACATGCCCGTAGGCGCTTCTGACTTAACCGTTCCTGGCACATGGGAGAGAAGTTCACGGACCGTTTCTGCAAGATACAAAAATTATATATTTATGAAATCATACACTTTCCCTATTCAATATAGATGAGCAATAAAAAAGATTTTATATAAAGAGCTAGAGCTCTTTATATAAAAAGTATAATGTATTTCACACTAGAGTGTGAAATACATTATACTTAGCGATCCAGACCCACCTGTTTAACGTACCCTGTCATTTAATCTAAGAGTATAATGTAGTCAATAAATATGTAAATAATCTACATATTTTATCAGTAATACTTACCAGCTTGTCCATAGTATGCTGCTATGTGGAGCGGTGTTAAACCCAACTTCTTACTTGATATCCTTAACGTATTTGTCGATCTCATTACATCTAAGACGTTCGTGTGTCCATGCTCAGCAGCTAAGTGCACTGCTGTCAATCCTGCTCTATTCTCGTCTGTACATGAAGCACCGGCTCTAACAAGTACTCTAACAAC
The DNA here is from genome assembly GCA_018252015.1 of Astraptes brevicauda. Lineage (NCBI taxonomy): Eukaryota > Metazoa > Arthropoda > Insecta > Lepidoptera > Hesperiidae > Astraptes > Astraptes brevicauda. The sequence goes on along the minus strand of DWPW01000954.1, from coordinate 3,705 downwards.
ATCTGCATGTCCGCCTTCTGCAGCTAATTGTAAGGGAGTCGAATCATTTAATTTATTCCTCGCTGATATCACACCTGTTCTATCAAATTTCATTAACTCCTCTATCACTTTCACAGATCCTTGGATAGCCGCAATATGAGCACATGTGTTACCATCTTTTGTAGTAGCCATCACTAAATTTGGATGCTGTTGCAAAAATAACTGAACAACTTCTGAATAATTATTTTGAGCTGCAGCATGAATAGGTTTTTGTCCTAACTCATCTGTAGCATCAATATTGGCACCAAGTTCTAGTAATAGTTTGCAAACTTCCATTTGACCACTAGCAGCTGCTAAATGTAATGGCGTCTGTTTCTTTAGCGTAAGAACATCTATGACGGCATTATGATCTCTAATTAAAAACTTTACAAGATGTGCATAACCATTCATAGCTGCTAAATGAAGAGCAGTTCTTCCATTTCTGGCTTTTGAATTGATAAATGCTTTATTAGTCAACAGAGCATCACATACTTGTAGGAACCCGTGTTCAGCGGCCAAATGTAAAGCTGATCGTCCTTCTACATCAAAAACATCCACTCTCGCATGGTTATTCAGTAATGTATTTACAAGTTCCATGTGACCTCTATAACATGCAATAAGTAAGGGTGTCCATCCAATAGAATTTTGTTTATTAAGAGATTTACTTACATCAGCGGTAGACATTTCGTTTATCATCTCTTGCATGACGTCATTATTACCAGCAATAGCACAAAAGTGGAATGCCGTCTCATGATTATGTTTCGTTTGTAACGTTACGTCTGCTCCGTTCTCCATTAAGCATTTCACAACCTCCCTATCAGCTGACGGTCTATGAACTTCTTCTTTTGTAATTTTACAGGCAAAATGCAAAGCACTTGCTCCGTCTTCATCAACTGCATCAATGTATGATGTGGCAATTTTTTCGCCTTTACGATCTTTGACAAATTCTATTAGATGTCGAACTACTTCTGGTTTACACATTCTACAAGCCATATGAAGAGGAGTTTCGCCAGTCTGAAATTAGAATTATTTAGTCTAAATTCAATCTATTAAACAATAGAACTAATCAATTAAACAATAGAACTTTGACACAGTAGGCTTTATCGTTCTCATCACCATCATCAACAATTAACTATGTGCTTTAAATTTACCTTAGTTTTCTTCAATGGATCCCCACCATCTTCTAACAAAAGTACTAGGGTTGCTAGATTACCATACTTTGCTGCCACATGTACTGGTGTCATGCCATCTTCTGTTGCTTTATTCGGCCCAGCGCCGGATTTGAGAAGCATAAGCGCACATTTGTCGCCTGTATTAGATAATAAAAGACGAAATATTTGAAAATAAAAGTAAAAAGGAAATAAACATAAAAGAAAGAAGTTTTCAAGGGAAATCAGAGTATGACTTGAAGGAGTGATATCCTGACAAAGCACATTTTATGTATTAAATAAGTATAATTTCAATTAACATTTACCAAACGAAATAAATGTCATATGAGATAAGCAATCTCTGTAAAGGATTTATAAAGTGAGTTTTATGAAAGGTTCAATTTGTCTGTGCTAATTAATTTAATTAGTTCTGCAGTTCTAATCAATGAATCTAAATAAATAAACAAATTAATCAATTGAATAAAACCTCAGGAACATGTGCTGAAAATGTGTGGCATTTTCCTACCTTTTTTATATTATGGAAATAGCAAACGAGCATGCAGCCCAACTGATGGTAACTGGCCACTGCCGCCCATGGAAATCTTAATCGACCCCAGATAAGATCACAATCCCACCTGAGGTCGGCCACAGATGCGTTGCTACCCTGAGGACTAAGTTAGAACGCGTCGAATAAGTATGTCTCCCTTACAACACCTTACCTTCTGCTATGCGAGCAGCTATATGTAGAGGTGTTTCTCTCTGCTTGCCCCCTCGGATGTGGACATCGGCTCCATAGCCCAGGAGTGTTTCTACCACAGCCGGCTTACAAGACTCAACAGCTATGTGCAGAGCAGTATAATTATCCTGAAAAATCAACGTAGACTCAGTTACGAAGTTTTTCCTTGTGAGGAAGTGGCAAATGAGCATGCAGCCCACCTGATGGTAAGTGACCTCTGCCGCCTATGATCATTTGTAATCAGCACCAGATAAGATCACAGTTCTACCTGAGGTTAACCACAGATGTGTTGCTAACCCTGAGAACTAAATTGGAACGCCTCGAATAAGTATATCTCCCTTATCACACCCTTCAGACCTAGGAGTAGAAGAATAAGAAATAAATGTGGCGGTGGTGCCGCCGGATTCGAACTACAAAGGTGTCTCCACCTTAAATCTTAAAAAAAAAGTAAAATATTTTTCTGCACATTGAGATACTATGCACTAAAGGACTAGAGAAGCTACTTGAAATAAAGATCGTATTTCTTTGTTGTAATTTAAAACTCAAGTCGCTGAAGCGCTGAAACAATATTTATACTGTTTTACGTATCCTTTAAAACAACAGCGTTAGATTCGCGCGACTGAATGCATAGCTACCGACACAGTTAAACGGCACATAACAGTGATATGCAGTGTCTTCTCTAGTGCTTTAGTACGCAGTATCTCGATGTATTTGCATCTACTTTCATACTCTAAACTTACATTAGTGGTGACATCCACGCTCTCTCCTTTCTGCAGTAAGGTATTGATAATGCCTACATGGCCATATCGCGCTGCTGTGTGTATACTCCGAGCCCCATCCTGTATTCAAAAAATAATTATTTTAACGTATATAATTACTAGTAACCAGCCTCGGCTTTGCACGGGTATTTAACAAATTAAATATTATTACGACAATAAATTAAGATATAAATTAGTCTGTCTTTCAAGGGGGATCAAAACTGAGCATGGTGTGCAAATTTGATTAAAATTGGTTCAGCAGTGTAGGAGTCCATGGAGGACACACAGCGTGACACATAATTTATACCAAGAAAACATTTTTTCTATAGTTTGAAAGTAGCAAAGGAGCATGAAGTTCGACTGATTTCAAGTTGCCACTGCCGCCCATGGACATATATAATCAACCTCAGATAAGATCAAAGTCCTAAGGTTGACTACAGATGCGTTGCTGCCCCTGAGGACTAAGTTGGAACGCCTTGGACAAGTATGTCTCCCTTACCACACCCTTCAGACCAGAACACAGCAGCGCTTAACACTGCTGTTATAAGTTAGAAATAGGTTTACCGGTGGTGCCGCCGGAGTCGAACCACAAAGGGTTCTACCACCTTTAAAACTACTAAAATCAAGTACATCACTATAATGATATAATAAATATGTAGGCTACATAGAGAGATTGTTAGCAATATTTTCATTTTAGTGCCACAGTGCATTCTAATTTTATAATGTTAATGCGCAGTATACAATTTAAACCAAAACTAATTAAAATTCTAGCTGAAACAAAATTGATGATAAAAAAATAAAACTATGCTGCAACGATCATGAAAGCAATGAAAATATAATAAGCTACATCCAAATTGTTATCATTAATTTTATTTATGAGGTAAGTTGCGTTAGTAATGTTATTACTTCGTTGATTTAGTATTTTTTGTAATCATGAGCCAGTAATCATGATAACGTAAGTTTCAAGTTTACATGGCAAATTCTTAATGATAGTTTAGTTTCTAGTGATTTATATTCTGCTCTTTTTTAGAACACCCAGCGAAAT
>DWPW01000953.1:0-10094 GCA_018252015.1 Astraptes brevicauda | reverse complement strand
GTGTTGCTACCCTTGAGGACTATGTTGGAATGCCTCGAATGAGTATGTCTCCCTTTGGTAAGGGAGACATCCTTCAGACCAGAACATAGCAGCTCTAAACACTGTTGTTATTAGGCAGATATAGGTATGGCGGTGGTGCCGCCGGAGTCGAACCCACGAAATGTTCTACCACCTTTGATATACATAGTTGTTAAAAAATGAAAAATCTTTTTTCTAACTATCGGCGATCTCAAAATATCTATTCAATGATACGTTGGTCACAATTTATCACTTAAAAAGGTATAACCGCCACACCTAATTCTAGCGTTAATCAGTTACCAATGCGTTTCGGTGAAAGGGTGTAGATGCAACTTGAGGTATCCTTGAGAATCCTCAGGTAATGTATCTGTTTACATGGAGATTTTTATGGAGTATGGTTTATTCCGGAAATCACCACCGACAAATCCCTACCAGTGAGGATTGTTATTTTTTTTCCAAAAGTTCCCACTAATAAATCTAATTCAGCTTAATAGGGATTTCTGGAAAAATAACCAACAATGCCCACCAGATTTAATAGTTTCAAAATTAAACGATAATCAGGTGGACTGAATGCTCGTTTGCAACTTCAGTCATAAAACAAACTATTATTTGTGACAGTCCTACTTACCACTTTGCTTCACTTTTTAATGAGACCCGCGTGGTGGAGTGGTCACCATACCGGTTTGACACGCAGTGTGTTCCGGATTCGATTCCCAGCCAGACATATATCTGATTGATGAATTTAGATCTCTATTCTGGCTCTGGGTGTTTGTACTCATGTACCTACCATAAGTTATTTGTTAATTGCGTTACGTCTTAAAATTCGTTTAGATAATAAAAACTTATGAATATAATAACTGATAATCCGATTAACTCATTAGAGGTCAAATAAAAACTGCCAATATTTATCTCAAATTTTATTTATTTTCATATAATACAATAACAAATAAAAAGGCAAAAAATAAAAACACATGTTTTCAGAAAATTACAGTCTTTATGTGCTTTCATGGTACCCACAATACAGAGGGAAATCCTAGTGAATTGCTTTGAGTGTAGAAATATTTTTTTTAAGTCAATTATACGGACATTATGTTTGTTTCCAGGTGTACCACATGTGCGACGCGCTCGGGCGGCAGTTCAGCTACTCCTGCCCCAACACCACTCTCTTCCAGCAGCGCATGCTCATCTGCGATCACTGGTACATGGTCAACTGCTCCATGTCGGAACGGGATTATGATGCTAATCTTTTGATCGGTGAGTTGATGGATTCTACGATAAATACATGAATTTGTGAGAACTCTTGAGCATTTGTGGAATAGTGGAAACACTTCTGTAAAAGTGGTAGAAGCCTTGTGATTCGACTCCGGCAGCACCACCACCACACCTATTTCTGCTTTATAACAGCAGGTTTAAGCGTTACTGCTCTGGTTTGAAGGTGAAAGAACCCTTTGTAGTTCGACTCCGGCGGCACCACCGCCACACCTGTTTTGCCTTATAACGTGTTCAGCGCTGTTGTGTTCAGGTTTGAAGGGTGTGGTAAGGGGGACATATGTACTTATTCGAGGCGTTCCGACTTAGTCCTCAGATGTGGCAACGCGTCTATGGCTGACCTCAGGTGGGACTGTGATCCTTTCTGAGGTTGATTACAGATGTCCATGGACGGCAATGGCCGCTTACCATCCGTTACATTTCCGTAACTTAAAAAAAATATACAATGGTATCAATCAATCATCAATTGAACTCGCGGCGGTCCTCCACGGTTGGGTTTGCGCGAATTTTCTACCTCAGATATAGAATGGATTTCTTCATGAGGTATTCCCGGTGCTCTTTGACTTAAGTGTCAAATAAGAGAAATGCTAAGAGAGGTCTTCTACAAAACCGTGAAATACTGACGTCTCGGTTGATGTTGTAATGTCCAATGTGCTTTTCATCAGGTGGACCGTCTATATTATCGTTAAGATTAAGTATGAAAAAATGGAACATGGTGGTGTTGCCAACACTCACAGACAGTTTTACCTTTATATCATATCTTAGGATAAAGTTTAGTCTTAATCATTACATCTTATATATTTATTAAGACTTATCAACAAGATTACACTGGTTATATTTATGCTTTATCTGTATATTTAAGAAGATTGTTACTCGCGGTCCCTGTCTGCATGTTTAAAATTACATAACACCAAATTACTATAATTCAATGGAATGGAACAGATATATTGATAGTACGTATCTTAACTTAACTTCTAGGCTATATATCATTAAAATCTATTCACTCCATCAAAAGTTATTACGATTTAAGGTACGAAGTATCTTTTCTTACCGTGCTGTATGAATTACCTACGCACTACGTGAACATAATAGTTCTACCGAAGTGGACTAGATGGCGTTATTGTACACAAACATCACTAACGCACGGGCAGCTTCTAATACCAAATGGCAGAACAACGTTCGCGTGGTCAATTACTGTATAATAATATAATATGTAATAAAGTTTTATTAACTAGAAAATATTAAGTATTCCAGTCACAATGTAATTGTCTGCATCCCATTTTATTGATACTTAAGTGGTTAACTATGTAATATATGTGTAAAATGGGTTTAATGATTAAGCATAACCACAATTTTATTGCCTATGTAGGTAAAATTATTATTACATTATATATAAGGTCAAATTAAAACTAGCTCTTAATTTAGTCAACCTTGCAGGATAACCTTAGCGTAGGTACTCTGCTTCTACAATCTAAAACGCATCAGTGCCCACGCGCACTCAATCAAATTTCAAACACCCTATATATTATATATCATGTAATGTGTAGGTTATCCGTAGCTATTTTTATTCACAAATATTATATTATTTTATGGTTGTAATCATGTATTAAGTTATGACGATTGATTATTGCTTACATTTGTAGTTTAATTGTAAGTTTGTCGTTCTAAGACGAGAAGATAAAATTACTTTTTTTAATGCTATGAATGTAGCAAACGAGCATGCAGCCCGCCTGATGGTAAGTGCCTATTGCTGCCCACATCTGTAACATCCGGACATCTGTAATCAACCCTAGATAGGAACTCAGTCCTGAGTTCGACCAGAGATGCGTTGCTACCCTTGAGGACTAACTTGGATCGCCTCGAATAAGTATGTCTTCTTTACCACACCCTTCAAATCAGAACACAGCAGCGCTTTACACTGCCGTTATTAGGCAGAAATAGGTGGCGATGGTGCCAACGGAGTTAAACCATAAAGAGTTCTACTACCTAAAAAAGTTTACGAGCGATAGCTTTTTATTAAGCCTTGTGTTGTAATTCTAGTTCATTGCCCTTGACTAAGGTCCGACGGTGGGCGCTTCCATTTCTGCTGCGCACGCGCATCGCACAATTTGAACTATGATTAGATGATTATTTATCATTATTGCGATTATGATGTGATAACTATTAGTATCGTTAGTTAAAAACACAAACTTATATTTGTAGTACATATAGGAGACTTACGGGCTGGATGCGGCTCGCAGATTATTTGAAACGGATACAAATTGCAGGTTTTTCGTTTGTGGCGCAAATTACGCCAATTTTTGCACAGACTGTAATAAACGTATGACTGGTTTTTTTTAATATTTTAGAAATAGCAAAGGAGCATGCCGCCAATCTGGTGGTTAGTGGCTCTGCCGTCCATGGACATCTGTAATCACCCCCAGATAAGATCACAGTCCCACCTGATGTCGGCCACACATGCTTTGCTACCTGTGTGGAGTAAGTTGGAACGCCTCGAATAAGTATGTCTCCCTTACCACACCCTGCAAACCAGAACTCAGCACGCTTAACTCTGCTGTTATAAGGCAGAAATAGGTGTGGCTGTGGTGCCGCCGGAGTCGGGCCACAAAGGCTTCAACCATTTTAAACCACCACGTATAACAGAAATCGAAATGTTTCATTTACCCGTCTTGGATATCGCATCCGGAATTCATTACCATTCATATTGTTACTGACCTACCAACGGTTATAGCACTGCATAGTTCTGTTGTCATAATTATACAACACAAACATAGATAACGTAATATATACAGTACTAAATGTTAAAGGTAATTTTATTTATCTTAGTTATAAAAATAAGGAAATGCAGTCATCTAATCAAGATGATTCATACATTTTAGAACAATACGTACACATGTTTATTACACAATGTTACATATGTTTAACAACTTCTACATTATCATAATTATGTTTTTGAGTACGATGTTATAAATTGTTCCTCATTTCTCGAGTACTTACCATAAGTTCTTTGTTCGTGACGTAACGTTTAAAATGCATTTAGATAATAAAAACTGATTAATATAATAACTGGAGATCATCCAATTAACCCATTTGAGGTCAAATAAAGTAAACCAATATTTATCCCAATTTTTTTATATTTTCATATTGTACTTAGACCAAAAAAGAGAAAATTCAAAAAAGTGCCTAGTTTTTAGGAAATTACAGTGGTGTAGGTAATCGAGTTCACTGAATGCCTAAGTGTGGAAATTTTCATGACATGATTTTTCGATGCAGTGTCTTTAGGTACTTCTTACATCGCCAGCGCACTCTTGAGTGACGTAAGGCACATCGTAGGTCCATCGGAGATCCTGTCGCTTTAAGGTATCGGTCGTCTGAGTCCGAAGGAAAAAGTCAAGAATTTTATTAAAGTATTAGTAAAATAAGAAAACGAGAAATAAAAACGATAAGTTGATATTTTTTAAACAATTAATTAAACATAAGCTTACGAATAAAGACTATACCTAAAGGCCTTGTTACAGAAGAAGAAAACAATATTCTTGACCTGGCAATGAAAGCCGGTAATTCAGTATGACCAGCGAGGTAGAGCTAAACAACTCTTTACGTAAATACAAACCAGATGCACTTACTACATAAATAGCATAATTATATTATTCATTTAGCTACGTTGGAGATACAAAAACCGACACGTTTTTCTGCTTAATTATCGTAATTGTTTGTGATAATACTTCTGTTATGTTAAGAACTTCAATTGAGTTAAATGTCGTCTTCCAACATGTTACTTCAATAAAGATCTTAATATAAAAAAATAGGGCTATACAAATGGGAGAAGGGACTCTGTCATTGGAAGTCCGGTGTTCGAATTCAAGGCATTTTTTTTTAAATCCATGCTGTAAATTAATTATTTATTTATCACTCACGTTATCTTAATCGCTTTAAAATTATGAGTTTCTCTAAGGTATTTGCAATGTACCATTTCACGCTTGGTCAGCGTGAACTGTATCACACTTAATTTTTCACCAAACATTTGAAAGGGTGTAGAAATTTGTTGTGAAATTTTGATTATCTGCTTCCAGGTCAACGAGACAAGCCTTTTGTGTCTGATGACGACATGCGGTTGAGGACTCCACGGCCAGATATCCTGTCAGTGCCTCCAAATAGCAACTATTTTGATGGTTTAAAGGAAGCAGAATCTAGCGTATGTATCTTCGTAATCTTCTTATTAGGGTTCCGTAACCAAAGGGTCAAAACAGAACCCTATTACTAAGAACGTCTGTCCGTCTGTCACAGGGTTTTATCTCTTGAACCGTAATGGGTAGATACTTGTTTTTTCGCAAAATTTGTATTTCTTTGCCGGCTATAACTACAAATAAAAAAAATTAAAAAGTTAATAATAAAAGGGGGTCCCCATACAACAAATCGATATTTTTAAATATTATGCGGATTATCTCTTGAACCCCTAAACATGGATATCGAATAAAAGGGCTTGACTTGTGGCATACTGTTCATTATTACAAATTCAAATCCAAGATGGCCGCTGCTACAATACGGCGGATTACACATATTTTTTATTATATAAATATGGATATCACATGAAAGGGTACAAGTTATTCTCGCACTTGACCAATTAATTTCTTATATGAGAACATATGTTGAAAAGTCATCAAAAAACTTTCTTACTAAAAATACAGTTTTTAGAAAATAATCAACTATGAAAACAGTCGTTCTTTCAAGCAATAAAATTAATTGTAGTCAAAACAATTTTTATTATGTCAAAAAACTTATGCTTACTAGAAGACCTATAGAGTACCTTATTTTTAGTAACTAAATTGTGTTTTAAAACAGTTTTATCCTAATTTATTGTGAAGTGCATAAAATAGTAAAATATGATTCTTTTCCGATTCCAGTACTCAATTCATCCGGGCAACAGTATTGTGGGAATCGCTGACTCGATTTCGGGAGTGGACAACAATGACCTAGACAGCGGAAAGCAGAACTACAGACCACCTACGTCATGGTCTACAGGTATCGGTCAACAGTCTCCAAGAACACCGGCCAGAAAGTATTTCGACACTCATACGGACAAGAAAGTACACGTAACAAAAGAAGACAATTTAGCAGGCGTCGCTTCTAAAGGACAGGAACCTACATTAAGACCAACAACGAAAACGAAATCTGAAAAACCAATAGCTGTAAGCCCACCGTCACTAGAAATAAGTCCTCCCTTCATCCCAGTCTCAACCACTGAAAAAAGTTCCGAAGGGTTAGATGTTCGGGCAAGGACGAGCCCTGATGATCCTGTATTAAACTTTATCAAGCGTTTCGACCCAAATTCGCCGGACTCAATTAAAACGTCAATGACAAAAACAGAAATCCTTAATATAAATAAGCAACTCCCAGATGGGCAAGTTAGTTCGGAAGAGGAAAAAACTCCACGAAGGAGTAAAAATTTTGGAAGTAAAGGAAACACTTTTAATACCGTTCAAAGGGATAAAAAGAAGGGTTCTGATGAATCAAGATTTGATACGATCAATGTGAAGCCAGCCAATCCTACTACTGAAAGCACTGTAGTATCGACTAGCACCAATCAAGTTCCAGTGCCAGATCGCAACTTGTTGCCACCTAAAACAGATTATACGCCTATTGTGACGACTACTATGGGACCGCCAATTTATTATGAATGGAAATGGGCGGTCCCAGCTTTCGACTTGGAACCTCCAAAGATAGGTAGTCCGAACAACAACACCGAAGTACCTAAAGTGAAGCCATCGGGAAAAAGACCGTTCAGTGTCGTTCCTCGTTCAACCCCGAAGATGGTAACACCATCCCCTAGCAATACTGAGTATAATATTAGTTCCTACTTCGTGCCTGATTATGTTTTTCCTCTCGATGGTCCTCATCCAGGGTACGATGATGATGACGCTCAGACCTCTTTCCAAGTCAATATTCCACGGCCTGGGAGAGCTAGTTATGGAGAGAATCCAGCTTGCCCCCAGTGTCATCCCGCGTACCTAAAACCTGGATCTTGTGAACCCTGCATCGTCAAGCGATAACCAGTAAATTGTAAAATATAGCAATAGATACAGTCTAAACTGTTTCGAATCGGGTAAATCTTCACTGATAGTTCAGTCAATGCTAAGATATTTAATACAATTAATGTCTTTCTTATTTTTATATTCTTAGTTAAAAATAGTGAAAGAGTAATTGTAATTCAGTTGTATTTTGGTTAGGTACTACCAAAACCTCAAGGCTTGCCAATGCTCGTATATTCTAATTATAAGAGAATCTCGCAGATGCTATGAGATCAAAGAGATAAAGGGCTAGATTGTCAAGATATTCATAACATAAACTTTCATACAGTTTCACATTAACGCTGATTTTTGGTTAAGAGACGGTTTACATGTCACATTTGAGTACACAAGGGACGCAACACAAAATATGTATTATTTTCAGGACGAATAAAACTTCGTACCAACTTTAAAACCATCATATTCTTTTTATTATACTTAACTATACTATAATGTATTTAATGAATTTTATATATTTGGTGTACTAATAAAGAGTATTTGTTGTTGTTGTTGTTAACTTCATTACTCGATCGATAACTAGGTAAATAATGGATTGGAAATAATAATTTTAGAATTTTTGAGTTGTGGCTCTTTTGGTATTTAATTAGCGAATTAAGTACAATTAGGTATATTACCACAGCGACTTTGTAGTTGATGACACTAGCTGCCCATGTCGAATGTGGGATGTATATCGTTTCTATAAATAGCTTTGTACGAGATACTACTACTACAATAATAATTAGACAACACTACTACAATTATTAGGCTTTGTTGTATAATATTGATACAATGCAGAAACTTTGTACGGTTACTATTAATTTAATACTATATTTACTGCATTTCTGCGACCTATTTATATAGGTATTGTTTTCAAATTATCTAAATAATGTATTTTATTAACTGTACAAATAAATAAAATTGAAGTGTCTGTTTGTGATATCAAATAATATTTTTTACATATGTTTAAATATTTATGTCTCTTTACTTTTTTGATAAGGGGTCCAAACGCGGGGATTTGCTACAAAAAATAAAATTCAATAAGAGCTATTCAAAATAGTTAAAATCGAATTTATATTACTTACGCGGGCGAGACCGCGCGAAACACCTAGTTTAGAATAAAAGAAATCACGAACATTTTATTAAAACTTACAACTCAGACAATCTGTAAGAGAAACAACAATCTTTTCATAGAGTAGTCTTCCAGTTTTCCTTCGTTTGTCTTAAAGATGTATTGTGTGTACATAAATTATGTTATAGGATTTTAATATCAATTTCCACTACATGTCAATGTTACCTGTTACTGTTATTGTTACCTTTATAATAATTATAACGGAAGTACAATACTATTTTTAATGAAATTTACGTACATTCACCCTATTTTGTAGCCGTAGATATTTATAACTTTTGTAATCTTTTGTATGATAACTTTTCATGTGCCTATAAATAATTTAATGTGCATAGTTATTAATAAAATTATTTAAGATCATCATTGTTTTATTGCGTCTTTGGTTATAATTACTTTTACGCTTTAATTATATATTCCATAGACCATCACCCTGTCAGTTCCAAACGAAAACGTCCAAGAAATATAAACATGTGTGCGTGACTCACATTACACATACTAGTTTAAGGTCGGCTTTGTCGTATGCTTCGATCATGGTATTCGAATTTTAAAGAAGTTATCTGTTATAAACTTATCTCTATAAAATTTCTCGAATTTTATGGCAAGTCCTTATAAAAAGCAATATAATTTATAAAAACATGTTAAAATTGGGACTTGTATTAAATACACAAATTTATTAATTTAAACATATATCACATTAAATTGTAGGTACATGTCCTAAAAGAAAATATCCTTTATTTATTGTTTTTGATACCTTGTTTAAATGTATGCACTCCATGATCACACATGGGTGCAAATGCATGGAGTATGCAGTCCATGTGAAGGTAAGTGGTAACTGCCGCCCATAGACATACGTAATCAACCGCAGCTAAGATCAAAATCCTACCTAAGGTTCACCACAGATGAGTAGCTACCACTGACGACTAAATTGGATTGCCTCGAATAAGTATGTCTCCTTTACCACGCCCTTGAGACCAGAACACAGCAGCAGTGAATACTGATGTGATAAGGCAGAAATAGGCGTGTTGGTGGTGGGGACGGAGTCGAACCAAAACCTCTTATTACAAAAAGCGGACTAGCGATAGTTTCGGTCTTAAACAAAGGTTTAACGCTATTTGTTATTACAAACGTTGGTTTTACATTATTTTGGTACCTTAGTCTAAACCCACTCGTTGCCTAGTTTAACGTTTGATCTATAGTTTATTTATGTAGGAAATGTCAATTTCAAAGTTATCGTTAAATGTTGTTTCTTTACAAGCCCAAGGTTGGTACAAGATTTTGAAAGTAAAAAAATATTAATTATAATATTTTTACTAATAATAAAAGTAGTAAAAAGTATTTAAAAGTGTTGTGAATAATAAATTTTCATAGATTTTACTTTGAAATATGTCGCATATGACACGAAAATCATAAATTTTATGACACTTTCACGAAATGGAACGTCGCACTCAATAAATCGGAAAGTATCTAAAAATTTCGTTCATTATTCTATGGAAATTTAGTCCATGGTCCTTTTTTACTTTTGTAATAATTTCTAAAGTATAGTACTTAGATTAGCCCCGGATTATGAAGTCTACGTTTCTAACTGGGTTTTGCCCCTCTTATTACAAAACGTAGAC
>DWPW01000952.1:0-10095 GCA_018252015.1 Astraptes brevicauda | reverse complement strand
ATAATAAAGGGGGGGAAGCGGCCCCCCCCCCCCCCGTGACCCCCTACCCACCTCGGTACGCCCATGTCCCTGGTGCACCGCGGCCGGGAGAGCTCCAACAACCTCAACATGATTAGTAATAGGCATGATTGTACTTTTATGTTACATTGTAGTTTATTTCACATATTTTTTATTTATATATTATGAGTCTTGTTACTTGATTAAATAAATAGTCTTTTGTCACTTCAAAATAATTGAAATTATTAACGATAATTAATATTTTAGGTACCTATTACCTAAACTAGGAGATGTATCGGTTTTAATAAACTTTCAAATTGAGTAGAGGGAGTATTAAAATGGGAGCTCTGTAAGCTTTTTATTTATTTCAGGGATATCTTAAAAAGTAAAAAAATATACCTATCATTATTATTTTTTGCTAGTAATTTTTTTTCTCAATATACGGTCATACGGACAGGTATGACTCACCTTACACAAAAATGAAATAGATAGGTATATTTTTTATTTAGATTTAATTATTCCTAGATTACTTTTCTGAACCTAATTTTTTTTTGGTTTTATAATTAGTTACAGTACTGTTAAATTCTGTTTAAAGGAATTGAAATAAATTACTCGGTTCCTTTGTTAGCATTGGTTAGATGCGCATGATCAATTATTATGTACTGGGTGATAAGTATTAAAACGCGTTAAAACATATTTGTAACATAGTTTATTGAAAATAATAAACTTTTCTTCGCCATACATAATTTACAATTGAAAATATTTTAATTTAGCATTACATATACTACACAATACCCAATTGTACAATTTTTCGCTTTATTAATAACATTAAAAGCGTGAGTCTTATTAATATATTATCTACAGTTATTTTATTTGACATTTTTTAATATACAAGTATTTGACTTAGTTAAATATGAACATCGTTTTGACACCCGTATTTTGCAAACGAATTTATTTTATCAGATAGTGTGGAAGAAGTAGTTAATTAGTTTTGCGTTTATCTATTAGTGTAGTATCATAAACACAAAAACCATAGTTATATCAGTCGATACATCGCATAAGGGCTTTGACAAACATATAGCGAAACGAATACATAGCGAAAGCAAATAGCTTGTAAAGAAACAACCGGCACACCTCGCTCTCTATCTTACGTGGTACAATAGTCAGCTAGTTTTCTGAACCAACAATAGTCAGCTAGTTTTATTTAGCAACCTTTTCTCTTAAGCCTCGCTTCGACTATTTGTTTAGTGTAGTTTTCCACGGCATTCGTTTGCTTTGGTATTTCAAGAAGTTAAAATAATAAGTTTTCACAATGTGTTCACTTCGCTATGTGTATAAAGGAGCCATACATCCATTTATAATTTTTAAACCTACTCTGTAGCAATTGACGGCCAAGATTTACTGGTATGTACGGGTAGTATGCACATACTTTTGTTTATTGCAAGCAGATTCGTCGAAGATTCTAATTTGTGACGGACTGATTGAAGCTGAATTCTATGACATAAAACATTGCATTTTACCAAATTACATAGCAAATTAAAAGTTATTCGTTACTCAATAATAGTAGCATTGACTTAACTATAATTCCGATAAATTTACAGTTATAATCTAATAGTAGGCATCAATCCTTAACTGGTCAATTGGTTACACTTATCCTAACCGATTCTAATTCATTGGCACTTTACTCTGTATTCTTAATGAGTATTAACATAGGTATTAGCTATATATATTATTTACAAGCATATTATAATGTAAAAAGACTCGCAGATAGGCTTTATTATAATATAAAATAATTACACAATACATCTAACGTAATACTTTGAAAAATTCAGAATACACATTGGTTCCTTTCAATCAGATAGAAGTTAATAATAAATTGATTTTCAGCGAAGTTCCAATAATTTCTTAATATATAATTACTTTATATTAATATCACCTTTGGCATTACAAATAATTACTGTAAAGTATACTAATATACAGCCTAAAATGACGACAACAATTTTGCATGTTACTTTGTGCACCATTTATTTTAGCTTATATTATACATACCAATATCGATATATCATCATAAATACATACGTAAATACTGTATTTTCAGTATGTACAACAAGCAATTTTTTATTAGTTGTAAATATCTGTACGAATAAATGAAATTGAACCCTTTTTACATTTAGTATTTTTTGTTTTTTTTATTTCACATTACGCGGCTGCATGAAAATTAACGTTACTAAAAACAATTCCAAAACTTATTTAAAAATACAACTTTCCCAGTTGATTCACACTGACTGATTCATCTCTTCCAGCGAACAACTCAAATTAATATAATCGGAATAAACACAGTATCTCCTAATGTATAAAGATGATATATTCACATACATTATATCGCTTCTCATTTACTTTAGCGCTGAGAAGCATGAGTTTCAATATGAGTTGCTTTACCCTTAAGCCAAGAAGCGTGGCTTAAACACATCAAAGTTAGTCACAAAGGGCTACTAACGACCTCAAAACTTAGTCAAAGGACTTACGTGGTAACATTACGTTTGTAAAGGAGAGGTTAATCCACCCAAAACTTTGCCATAAAGAACGTTACACACGAGCGACAGAGAGCTAATAAGCAAGCGACAGCTTATATTGACGACAGTCGTCGACGACAGGCGGCAAACGTTGCCCTCGGTACTAACGATGGACGTGACAAATCAGCAATCGTAAACAACGCTCGTCGAAATAGACTGTCGCACGTGTATTAGCTCCCTAAATCATGTTTAAACGTAGGATTGAATTGTTTATAAGCATAGAAGACAGACATAGGTTTTAAGCGTTTGTAAGTTAAAAAAGGTTCTATAGTATTAAAAGGATTCAGATGGAGAGATATCTCGAGATGTTTATTACCATTGAAACTAAAATGTAATTTTTCGAACTTGAATATATCATGAACTGTTTTTCGATCCATTTCAAAAAATGATCGTCATGGAGTTATAAATCACGCTGGCATCGAAACGGCAAGTATATAGACTTGTATATTTCAAGATTTTTATTAATGTGTGATCGTCTCGTAATACTGAAAATCTTGTAATACTCGGAAAAACTGACAGTATAATGGTTGAAATTCAGCCTTTCAAACTCGGGTAAGCACCTCAGAGTTTTGTAAGTTACACATTAGAAACTATTTATTGCGAAAAAAAATCGTGAGGAAACCGTCTTGTCAAAGGTGTGTTAAAACTACCGATTCCCACTTGGCTAGCAGAATTAACAGTGGCCACTCTGAAAAGACCCGTGACGTGCAGTAGGACAAACAGGTTGACTATGACTGAAAAAACAATATTTTTTTTAAACAGGTATGAGGAACGTTAAAAGGACGAGTAACATAATACGTGAAAATGAGTTTCAGAAAAATAAAAACTGAATACTAAGGGTTTTATTGTATTTAGCCAGTTTGACTTAAGACTAAAGTTTATAATAAAATGCTTATTAATACAACAACATTACAAGGCACTGCCTTACATTAAACATAGTTATATGTATTCTTAAACTATCGCATTTATCCAGCCTTTGGAGGTGGCTTCCCCTACTTAGCGTCACTCTGACCAGTTCTACCCTCCGATTCCAGCAGTTTCCCGCTGACTTCTTCAAGCCATTAGACCAGTTTAGGGGTAACTTGTGCTCCCTCGGCATTTTAGGAACATTTGTTCTCTACCGATTATATCGATCCTCCATATGATCGTATTAGATGGAATTAATAAGAATTATGACTTCAAGTAAAGTGTGATTTTATAAAATGTGTACTTTTAGGGTTACTTTGTTATTTGCGTGCATATAAATATCAGGCTTGTATTACTATGCGCCACACGTGACGCACATCCATGAGGCAATCGTATGATTTGTAAGCGACCTTCTAATTTGAAATATTCTGTACCTGATGTCCTAAAATAGGAATACTACAAATTATGCTATTGGCTCTTTAGCTATTGCAAATTTTTCGTTTTAATATAAATATTTGTTGATGGAAATCCGTTAGATATGAAGAAGTGCAAAGGATAAATACCGACGTAAAACATGTTTTTTACAGCTTGATGATTTCTTACATTGTTTATTCCCTACAAGTAATTGACATACTGGGGATGGGTTAAAGTCAATCCTTTGAGCAGGATGTATCTGTCATATTTAAGCGTTAAGCTTTTAGATTCTACGATTGCGCATTAGGTACCTATAAAATGTATTTATCTAAAAATGACATAAGAATGTCTGAACAATATACTTATTTCATTAAACAAATAGTTTTATTAACAAACAGTTATGGACGAAAATATTTGTCAGCAGTTTTACATTTTATTTCAATTCCATTTTTGTTCTAATACCCATATATGTATTTCACAGTACAGAAAGCTCATCTTCCAGAATATTGGAAAATCCCACAGCATATAAACGCATTATTAACTTTATCTCACTTATACGACTTCTTCTAACGATGTTGTAGTCTATACGAGTACCTATACAAACATTTTATTGCACCATAAAAAGTCAATAATTGCACGACAGAAGCGCTATAGGGGTGTCTCGTCTCCCGACTCAGTGAGCGGTAACCTTACGACCTTGGCTCCGGACAGTACCCCTACACCTTCCAAACATGACCTTCTATTCGCTAGAACATCTCTTAGGAACGCTCTTCTAGGGCCAGCTAAGTCAGTTCCTGTAATAGATCTAGTTAACCTTCTTAATGCCGGCAGCTTCAAAGCCTCCTCATAGGAAGGCGGCTCGTCCGTTGGAGTCGTCTGCGCGCGACCTCCGAACGGATCTCTCGAACACGTCGGTGACAACTCTCTAGAGTAGTACAAAGTGTTTTGTCCCTGTCGGATACCTTGTGGTTCGGGAATTGGCTGATAGCTGGCCGGACCGCTACTCGTTAGATCATCTAACAACTGCCTAGCACTCCTAGAGCCGGTTAGAACACCAGCCCACGACCGTCTATTCTGTTGCTTAGCTTCATTGGTTCTCGAGCTAGCAGCAATGTTATGACTGGAGTGCGTGCTGGCTATCACAACTTTTGGTCTTCGTGGAGTTTCGTCGAACGACGCTGCCTTTATTGCTGGTCTATTTGGTCTATTGGCTTCGATGTCTATTAGAACGGGCGGGTTTTCAGCGGGTTCTTCTCGAAGTGCTGCATCAATACGCATGGCTTCAGAGTAAGATGGAACTAAGGCACAGTTGCCACGGATGGCAGCAAATAGTTCGAGGCTGTCGACAGTGGATGCATGGGAGAGGGGTAGTGTACGCGGGGGACGGGGTGCGGCGCAGAGTACCGCACTCTGCTCATCGGCTAGTGCCCACGCGTAGTTCGTTGCAGGAACCGGTGGCAAAGTATCTGATAAATGCGTATCTAAATCAAGTTGTCTACTCGGATCTAACTCGTAGTTCGTCCCAAAGATTTTTGTTATCTGTAACAAGATACTGGGTTTATTATTGTTGCGTTAATTTCATGTAAATTAAATTACCTTTCCTTACTAATAGGGAAACTAAGGAGGCACCTAAAAAGTCTTATTTAACTAATGGAAAAATAGCGTGAAGCGTTGACCGAAATATGAACTGTTAAAAATAGGTAAATGTTGACACAAGCAGTATATTTTTCTGAGTGTAGGCACCTGCTTTAACTTATAAAAGAGGTATTTTGTAAAAGTGTCACTTAGAAAGTTTCTCACTAAAAATACACACATTATGACATAATTGCATTGAAAGTTGATCAAACATCAAACTTTAGTAACAACCTTATTAATTAGTACGTGATTTTAGAAGATCTGTACAATAGGCATGAGGTAGGTACTTAAAAAACGAACTGCAAAGTGAAAAATAATTATTATAAAAAAATTGGAGGGTTCCGTACCACCAAATGTTGCATGAATATCAACATGAGAAGGATCAGGCGTTTCATTTGATACCCATATTTAGAGGTCTATAAAAATATATAGAATCCGTCATATTGTAGCAGCGGTCATCTTGAATGTGAATTTGTCGTAGTGCACAGTATGTTACAAGTCAAGCCCTTTCATTTGATACCCATATTTAGGGATTTCAAATAATATATGTAATCCGCCATATTGTAGCAGTGGCCTTCTTGGATTAGACTTTGTCATAGTGCGCAGTATGCTACAAGTGAAGCCCTTTTATTATAATTTTAGCCAATTATTTTAACTAAAAATTTTATATTTTTATTTTTTCTTAGTATTTCATTGTCATCAGTCGTTTATAAGTATGCAAAGTTTCAAATTAATCCGATGTTTCTAAGTCGGTCAAAATCAAGTTCAAAGTTTCCGTTAGATACAATCATACGACAAAAGCTAATAAAAGCGTGTTAACAAATATCTAATTATAATACTTACAGTATAATGAACATAAGCTGTATTACACTCTATTATGATACGAAGAGGCCATGAAAGAAGTAAACAAGACAGTGTCCAAAAGAGAATTTGAGAGGAATACCATGGACATCTGTCAGCGTCCCTGGAATAACAAAATAGGTTAGTTTCTGTAAGCTTTATTTTTTTATATGTTATGAAAGTAACAAATGAACATGCAGTCTACCTGAGGTCGGCGACGGATGCGTTACTACTCCTGAGGATTAAGTTGGAACGTCTCAAATAAGTATGACTCCCTTACCACACCCTTCAGACCACACAACAGCGCTTAACACTTCTGTTATAAGGCAGAAATAGGTGAGGCGTTGGTGCCGCCGGAGTCGAACCACAAATAGTTCTACCACCTTTAACATCGTGTGTAACATCAACAGTTAATGCAGTCACGTATTAATGTCAAGCTAGTTGAATATTGACAACAACCCCCAATAAAAGAAGTTTATCTTAGCAGTGAACTTCGTAATTCTATCGTATTCATCATATACATTTTCAACATCACTCATGGATTAATACTTTAGGCGTAGGTGAGTACTTTTATACATCAAAATGTATTTACCTGTAAGCGACCATGTATTCCTTAAAAGAGCTGACTCCTATCAAGTCCAGTCCTTCACGCATTTCCATAAAATCATCGAACCTTTCATGTTCCGCGAAAAACCTTGAGCGCTGATCCTCGAATTCTGTGAAAAAAGATAATTTAGTGACATATATTCAGGTATACCTACATAAGTTTAAACTTCTATTAATAATTATAGAAATACAAGGCTGATTTTCTTTTTTCTTTTAAAAGTAATAATATTCGTGACGCTACTTTGATGTGCCGAATAAAATGTAATGAATAAACATTCCACCATGTTGCCATGAAACCCCACGCCATGTTAATATTACTTAATTAAATTGAAGCAGGTATGACTCTAGGGAACCATCTTTATTTACGCGGTGGTTCATTATAGCGAATGCGAATCCCTAATGAAACGAATTATACGGGTTTGTCTATGGGCAGGCGTAGTGTAATCTGTGTAATGCGGTTAGTTGGAGTCTATGATTCGGTTGCGTTTATAATTAAATATTTTTATTTCAAATATTTATAGAGGAATGCAACTCTACCCGGATATTTGTCAAAAAATGGCCGCAAATGCTTTTTATTATAATTCATTTTATATATATGACAGTTGCACACGTCACAACCAATGATAAATGACCATTCAAATAATGAAATCATTTTTATATCTACAAATGAATAAAGCCGAATAAATAACAATCCCGTAGACCAAGAAAAAAAACAAAAAAGTCTAAAAGCAAGTAACTAAAAGTTACAATTTCTTACCACTAGCAGCTTCAATATTAGCGAACGCGAATCCCTTACTGAACCGGACCTTGGTGATGGGCGTCTTTGAGTCCAGCACCAGGTTTCTGGAAGCATCCCGCTGCCCGCAGCACGCGTGCGCGAACGACGTACTCGCGCTGTGTGTGTTCACACGTTCGTAGTATACCTGGTCATGTAAATAAATATCATAAGTATTGGGCTGCTGGCCCACCAGAGATGGGCAGATAGCTAAGCTTTAGATAAGTCTTAAAGGTGGTAGAACCCTTTGTGGTTCGACTCCGGCGGCCCCAACCCCCCACCTATTTCTGCCTTACAACAGCAGTGTTCAGCGCTGCTGTGTTCTGGTTTGAAGAGTGTGTTAAGGGAGACATACTTATTCGAGGCATTCCAATTTCGTCCTCAGAAGTAGCAACGCATCTGTGGCCGATCTCAGACCTTATCTGGGGATGATTGCGGATGTCCATGGGCGACAGTGGCCCCTTACTATTAGGTGGACTGCATGCTCGTTTGCTGTTTACATAACATAAAAAAGTCAGGTCCACAATAAAATCTATTGCAATCAAAATCAAGCAATTTCTTACATCTCTGGTGGAGAGGGTTATGCTAAAGGTATCGTATGCAAATCTTAATAAAATCTTATTACTTTATTATAATCATAAAAGTCTATCTAAATAATAAAACATGAAGTATGACTAATAGATTGCATCACAAGGAAGAAAAAATAATATTCGTAATAACTTTCCAATTCGTAATAGCTTCCTCACCATTTTCTCTACTTTATTAAGTACAATCCTAAACGCAGCCATGAGATTCAATTTACGTCACTCAGAGAAAAAATGTTTCGGATCAAATTATTACTTCACGTTTTATTTCCATCTAATAAAAATATTTTAAGAGTTAGGACGTTTCTGGACACATAAAGCGTCCCAATTTAATTTGATTACTTATTGATGCATATATATTTTTTTCATTATACGGAAGTGGCAAACGAGCATGCAGCCGACCTGATGGTAAGTGGCCACTGCCGTCCATGGAAAATTGTAATCAACGCCAGAAAAGATCACAGTCCTATCTGAGGCCGGCCAAAGATGCGTTGCTACCCCTGAGGACTAAGTTGGAACGCCTCGAATAAGTACTTCTCCCTTATCATACTCTTCAAACCAGAACACAGCAGCGCTTAACACTACTGTTATTAGGCAGAAATAGGTGTGGCGCTAGTGCCGCCGGAGTCGAACCACAAAGGCTTCTACCACCTTTAAATGCATCAATGCATCTATGAATGACTTCAGATAATGCTATAGACATACAGACTTCAGATAATAATAATATGAAAAGTGAAGGAACTCAAATGCATGTATTGAAGATCAATAGTACAATTACCTAAAGATTGTAAGCGACAGAACAATATATTTGATGTAATCGTGCTTCCGTTTAATATGCATTGAGTCGATGTACCGCTTCCAAGCTTCGTAGTGTACATATAAGTCCAGAATTAGAAATGATATGAGACTCTATTTGACTGTTTCTATGGCTTGCACTACAATGATACATATTATATGGTGCATCGATACATTATTTGTACTATTTCTCACATCATCATCATGGTTAAATCCTTTCTAGTTCTCACCTATCTCGTGTAAGAAACACTCGTTGAAGAATAATTTGATACTTCTTAACCCACTAAATTACACCGTGCTTCGTCTGCCAAAGAGTTTTGTTAAGTAGATAGCATAATCCTATTTCACATAAGCTTATATTAAAAACTTGCTTCAATAGTCTATCTTGTCTAGTTTCAATTACTTCGTGTACATTGTGAAGATTTATTTATATAGGTTTATCACTAACATATATTCTTTTACAATTCTTAATCTCCTCATCTAAGGCTAAACTTCCTTCTAAGCCTTATTCAGACTGATCTATATTTATTAAGCTCGTGCAATAAAACTGATAATATAATAAGATAAATATTCATTTTGCGTTATTTACATTATCAGTACATTTTACTGAAACAGATTAAATATTTGAGTGAATCACACTAAAACTTTAACGCTAAATAATGCCAATACAATACCAATAACTAAAGATAGGAAGGAAATCCTTTTAAAGTTATACATTTTGTGGAAAGAAGTACGAATGGTCTATTCGACAGCTACGGAATTGAATTCGAACATAACGAACGAAATACGTCACACCTGCGTTGCAATTTTTCACAAATCTAACAATATTCGCAATAGTATCAAAATGTATGCACATGCAGAAAATATTCGTTAGGATATTATTAGCAAAATAACATCCACTAGACTCTAAAGTTAATGAAGTAAATTTAACTAAAACATAGTAAAGTTGTAAACTGAAACAAAAACAGCG
>DWPW01000951.1:0-10099 GCA_018252015.1 Astraptes brevicauda | reverse complement strand
TGAGTGCAATGTACTTATTTTACTAATATTATATAAATTGAAGGAGTTGAGGATGGATGGAAGTTTGTTACTATTTCTTTAAATTTTTTCAAATAGTTCATGGCTTGGATTAACATTTAAAGTAGGGTACCGTTACCGTGTTAAACGTAACCAAACGGGCGGATCCGCGTGAACCATCTAGACTGAAATAAAAATTGTTTTCTTAGTATAACAAGAAAAATAAAATCATGTTGCATCAAATTTTTTATTCCGTTTTTTTTTAAATATTGAATTTAACTGTTACTTTGGTATTTTTATTGTACAAATAAAAAATTTAGAAATTGGGACAAAATTTATTAACAACGGAAAACATTTATGAGTAGTAAAATAAATGTACGTAATATATGATATCAAATTTCAATTTTTATAAAACAAAATTGCGCAATGTTATTACAAAGGGGTGCGCCCGCGCAGCCATATTGCGTGATGTCGCACGCGCGACATATGCGCGCGAGGTATCAATTTGATCCGCGGTCGCAGCTGCGTACAACGACCCTCGCTAGACCATTCAACTTTACGAAAAAAAAAACTCACCCCATATTTTCGGTGATTAATCCAAATCGCTTTGTCTAGTTCTAAAACTTTCATACGAATGTTATTTGCACGCGCAGGCTATCTGCATATGCAGGAGTGCATTTTAATGCATCTATTGTACTTACTTGGGGTTAAAACATGTAGGTACATGTAGATAATGTAAGCATTAAATGGTTCTAATGCTTACATTAATTCTCAGAACTTGAATTATTAATTGAAACCAGTTTGGGTTTTTATTTCATAACAGATATCCCTAAATGAATGTTGAAATTTAATAAGACTCGCGTGGCGTAATCGTCGTGTGGTAATATACAGGTCAACTGTAGAAATGTGCAATTTTTTTTATTGTATACTCGTACTCATATTTCTCTGTATTTTTACACGAATCTTCCATCTTCCTGTTGTGAAATCCTAAATATTATGAATGCAAATATGTGTTTGTTTATTTGTAACGCCTTCACTGCTAACTACTGAACCAATCTTTATGAAATTTTGCACACATTACCACAGGTCCAGAAGAGGACATAAAAGACCTTTCACCCCGAAAAATGATACTATTCCCGACGGAAATGATACTATTACGTGTACCTTCTTTTATACCTACGTACTACAAGCTACGAGCAAAGTCGTGGGTGAAAATTAGTAACGTTATAATTGTTATAATTATTATACCAATAAAATTACTTACAATAAAAAATATTTTAATATCTAACATAAAAAGTCACATAGGACAATCTAAAACTTTCTCAGAAGTTTCGCTTTTACCTAGGCTTCTCTTATCTCTTGTGTAGATGCAATTTATCTTTGCCGGTGTGCTTATCAGCATCATGATATATAGTTATCATATCATAGTTTTTTTTTGCTACGATCGATGCAAATAGATTGAATTATTCGCCAAAAAGATGTATTACATTCATAAATTACTGAATAAAAGAATAAATATGTATAAAGTGAAGAGTTAACTATATAAATACATTTAATAAAAAATAATATACTGAAAGTAATAATTATGTATATTGTATTTATGTTAGTATTTATTTAGTAGAACTTAAAACTTCAGGAATTCGAGTTATAATTTTCGTAATGTCGTATTTTAATAATTGTAAAAGCGAGAACTATTTGTATTAGATATAGATGCTAAGATTGCTGGCAAGATTACTTACTATGTTTATTAAATTACTAGTAATAATTTCTTCTAATAAAACTTGTTGTTGGTATAATACATTTAGATATTGTTACTCTTCAGAAACTTTAAAAAATCTTCTTTAATGTACAACCAATCGCTTAATATACACCGGCTTGTTGAAAATTTCTCACACACATCTCGGTGTTTGTCGCTATAATTTTAGATCCAAAATGTCTATGTGAAAATCCGTAGACCAAATTCACATGGGGAGCTATAATTGACCTCCATTAACGGGCTGACGTGGCTGTCGTTACTAATAATAATAGATATTCGGTATTCGGGGCGACAAAAAGTCTGTCGACGAACAAGCGGCGAACAATCGAATAGGAACAATGAAAGTTCGTGAATCAAACAATCGATCCATCGACGAGTCCATATAATATATTTTCGCGACAGCTGCGCGGGGTGGCCCGCACTGGAAGTTGTGACAGGGTCCCATCTCCCACGGTCTGCCTTGCCCCTGATCCTTTGTCCTACTATCCCATACCAATTGCTAGTTGCATTAGAATACATTAGACCAGTTTCGTTAGTTTGTATGCAACCCTTTCTACTGTTCATGGTAAATAAACTGGATATCAAAATGCGCCCACTTATTAATTATAATAATTCAGCTGCGATTAATTTTTATACACAAGTTACATATTTATGAAATAACTAGATAGTCCTAGTATATATATATATATATGTTATACATTATATATAGTATATATATGTTATACATTAGGTCAAAGGTGTACCAAACTTTAGAAAATAGGTACAAATAAAAATATTGTAAACACATGAATACATGAAAATGCCTTGAAGGATACAGTTAAAATTAATATCTATATAATAATACATAAAAATATATCTGCAAGTTGTAAGGACATTTGCACCAAATACCTATTTCTTAACAATTTGATTATATTTTTCTAAATACAATCTTTGTAGACAAAATTGTTTTTGACCTATCGATTGAAACTCCCAAATTAATTTATTAGTGAGATATACATTTTTAGTACACATTTAATGTACTGATTTAGTAGTCAAAATTGAAAATGACATGTATTACTTATACAAACAAAAAATCTCGAACATATCTTGTATTACTTCCTGAAACAAATTTTCTAACAAACGTTTTTGTTTTAAAAAACAACGTTATCAATTAATGACTTAGTCTAAAATCTAAAAAGTAGAATGAAAAGCAAGTTCAACGGCCGTGAGGGCGCCACACGACCCCATGCACCCCCCGCCACCGATATTATTAGCATGCCGTAAAAAACGTATAAACAGAATTCGGGGCTCAAGTATGCTAAGGTCGTGTCGGGGGTTCGTAGGAAAGAGGTCATAACACGGTCTCGAGATAAGCTGATTGCATTGATGAAGTGAATAAGTAGTGTTACGTGGTTAAAAGAAAATTGAGATTACAAATGTAGGTACTGTGTCGTACGTAGGAGTGAATAAGTAGTTTTATGTTGTTATAAGGTGGAAAGTTTAAAATGTAAGTAAACGGTTGTATACGGATTCTATTTGTAACATTTATGGCAATAAGCGTATCATACGAAGTCACACGAATTCATTCTTAGACAAACGTGTCTAGGAATACAAAATGGTTAATCGTTAGTACTTCATGCCACGAAATGTTAAGAGAGAACATAAATGCCCATTTATACCAAGGGATCTACAACTGCTTTTAATAAAAATACATTTTTTAATTAATAA
Source organism: Astraptes brevicauda (assembly GCA_018252015.1). Classification (NCBI taxonomy): domain Eukaryota; kingdom Metazoa; phylum Arthropoda; class Insecta; order Lepidoptera; family Hesperiidae; genus Astraptes; species Astraptes brevicauda. The sequence continues at coordinate 6,639 of DWPW01000951.1, read as the reverse complement.
TAGATGAGTGAGAATGGAATCTGTAACAAATTCGACTGAAATATTATTTATTGCCATAAACGACTTAATTTTATTATTTAGATAATATTCTGCATCCCACACAACACTGCATGTGTTCGTTGCATGTAATTTTATGATTACTACTAATGTGTACTTATATGCCTTAATTCATTTCTATCTGACTAAAAAAATATATTTTATTGCTGTTTCTTCCAATCGAGCTCTGGTTGTCTCTCATTATTATAATATTAAGATTTCTTTCTCTACTTTTATCGTGGTAAATTTCAAAACACTTTTTAGATGTACGGTCGCCTCGCGTATATCATAACGGATACAAAAAGACCAAATAAAACAAACTCTTTATGAATGACATAGCATTTTGTCCCAATTACAAGTATATGAATAGTAAAGGTCGCGTTGTCGCGGGCCAATGATCCATCGAGTGAAGGCGCTCGTGACGTCGGCGGAAGTCGCGAAGGGCTTCCCTCTCGACGACCCTCGCCGAGGTGTTAGCCCTGTAGCGCACACTGTGACGCGATACTAGATTAACTATGAAGACTCTAGACTCTAGACTTTTTAGCGCAAGCTAGAAAAATAAGCGAAAAATCGTTTTCTCTGGTAACCGTAACACGTAAGTTACCTTTCTGTAAATGCGCCACCTCTATTCACTTATTGAATTTTGATTTTTATAGTGTCGACCTTTGATAACAAAATTGGCTTGTTAGAAATCAATAGAATCAGTCGCTACCACGTTATTATCCATGATATTGTTCAAACGATTTGTCTTGTCACAGTGTAAAAGTACTCGTAGTTATAATTTTAGAAGGCAATGAATGAATTTAACTTTGAAAACAGTCCAGTCAAGCTTGTTTAAAAATAAAATCTTAATCATTTTGTATAAACAATTCATTTTGTTATTGCCTAACAAGGCACTCTACTTTTTCGGAAACATCAACAGTAAGTGTCGCCATAACGGAACAAAATATTTAAAAAGTCAATATCCGAAACGAAGTCGTTATAGGTCATTTTGTTAAATCACGCCTATAGTAATTTAAAGCATAGTAGATTTTTTTAACCACGCCTAAAGTAATTTATAGCTTGGTGAACGTAACCTATATTTTAATGCTACAGATATCATACAAACCCTTGATTTTATTTGTGTCATTTGGTAGTGTAGGAAAACAATCATTCACGGGCCGCCCACGCACTTCGATCGCCAGTTAATTGCCTCCGTGTTTACGTTCTTTCACCATAGAGAATACTCACTACACGCTACTCCACTATGGCTGGGTCAATGATTTGTGACTTACAAATATTTGTTTATGATTTTTGGAATAAGTTTACAATTTATTTACAAGATTTGATATACTAAATTTAATACTTCTCTACACTCATGTGGATCCATGATAATGTGGATTAGGCCAGGAAATTCATTCGACTTAAATGATTATATTTTTAAAGAGTACTTATATGTACTAGGTTATATAATGTAGTCAATCATACATAATCTGAAACGCGAGTACTAAAACTTAAAATATCTACTTAGATAAGGGAGGCCCCAACGATCAATCAAATACGTACAAATCGATTATTTCTTTATGAGAATTTTATCTTTTTTCTATGTAGTTTTGTATTGTTATGATCCGTATATTTAATTAAGGGTTTATACTTTCATACTTTTTAACAAAGAAAAGGATTATAATGTGAAAATGGCAAACGAAGATGCAATCCATCTGAGGTTGGTCACAATTACCCGAGGACTACACTGAAACCTCAATACATCGTTTAAACCAGAATACAACAGAGCTTAATATTGGAGTTCTTAGACAGGTACGGTGGTGTTGCCTTCGGAGGCGAACCACAAAAAATTTCTACCGCCTTCAAAACATCAAACTTTCAAAACTTCAGAAAATTATTGTACGGACATATTGGAACTTCATAGTAAATTGAATTGTGTTCGTTTAGTTACATGAGATTACTTAATTTGAAATTACTTCGATAAAGTTTGCGATATTAAAGACAGGCTATTTTATTTTTGAGGAAGTCATGTATATTCCTATGTGTAATTTTGGGTGAAACATGTATATACCTAATCGTACCACAATTTAATGAGGTGAATGCCGGGCGTACTGCCAACTACTTTGCTCATTCGGCCCCTTACCGATATAACTTGCCAAATAAACGTTCTATTAGGAAAAAACTTTGTAAATTAAGTCACTGCAAAATATCTTAGACACTTATTATTTTTGTGCAAGATTCTTTGGATTTTTGGACTTTGGTGCAATCATGAATGAATAAAATTTGGCCATAAACACAAAATTTACCGATATTGTTTACAAATGTCTAGTTCCTATTTTATTTCATAGAAAAATATTCCAAAACACACGAAAGCTCAAAAATTTATAAGCCTCTATGTCGGATTATTCTTATTCAAGTATTTTTAAAACCATCCTCGTCACTAACATGCTTAACGTAAAACAACAAAGAACGTAATCATACAGTAACGGTACGATTAAATATTTTTAAAAACCATGCCAATTCAAAGAAATAAATTTTATATCGTAGACTAGGTGCAAATTTGTTGATGGGACGTGCGGGCCGGCAGCTGCACCCGGGGCTATTGTGTGCCGAGAATGCCCCAATATTGTACCCCTAATTTATGGACGAGATTATACGGCGTGATTCACCAACTGCGCACTCTATCCTGTCTTAAAACTATCATAGCATTGCTGTTCTAAGACTAAGCTTTAATTTCATATTATTTTTGATGGCAAACGAGCATGCACTTGACGGTAAGTAGCAACTGCCGCCCGTGAACATCATTATAATAAACTTCAGATGTGATACGAGTCCCATCTAAAGTCAGCCATGTCAGTCAGAAGTGTTGCTACACCTGACTCTTTTAACATACTTTTGTCTAAGTTACTCTCTCTTGTTTTTCTTAAACCAAGAAATTGTACAAGGCTTATACATTTATTAAATTCCAAAATCGACGCAAATCATTATGTCAGGTCAGTCACGAATGGTTATGATGATGATTATTATAATTATTATTTTAATTGTGTTTCTTATTTTTAGCCGACTATTTAAATAATGAAAAACAAGTAGTACGGTAATAAATACGCATTAATTGATTTTTTCCAGTGTAGAACCGTAACAACTAAAATCCTAGCGCCTGCTACTTTTATGAAAGCAACTGTTCAAGTATAACAATTGCTATTAATTATATAATTCACTTTCTTTTGGTTTTAGTAGATTACTGTTTTTATTAACATGTGTGTACGAAGAGGAAATAGAGAATAATAAGCAAGATAAATTACGAAGAGAGAAGAAATGTCCTGAAGAATACAGTCCGCCTCCTTTGCATTCACTGCCGGCGCCTTTATGTGTTTGTGGTCTTTCATAAGGCACGCGGTGAATGCCAAGAGCGGGCTCATTCGACGTTGAATTAATAAATGAAATGAAGAACAAAACGTGAAAAGAGAACTTTGAAAAATATTTATAAATTTTCAGTGTTTTTAATTAAATTTAATTAATTGTACATCCCATTTTGAAGTGGCTTAATCGGTCTCATTACCACATAGGTAATCAGTACCTAATTATCTTCTTACACCTATGTAGAATATAAATTTAAATACTATAACAGATTTTACTTTTACCTATATCTACATTAACCTAATAACAATCCTCATGTTTTCATGAGTTAACCTTCATTTGCTTGCAATCCACCGTGGCTACGGTTCAACGCGCCGCCGCCAGTCCTGCCTAATTAAAATCTGTTATCCTTCATTGTACACTGACTCTTGCCAGTAAACAAACTAATTAACCTTCACAATGCGTAAAGAACATCTACAGCTCGGCTACAAACATCTAAGAAAGGATACACAGGCCTGTGCTTTTTATTGTTCAAAACTTAATTGATCAGAATTACGTATTAGAAATTTGCTTTAACTATTATATATTATGTCCCATGCCGTGTAAAATCGGTAGCAAAATCCCAGTTCTCCAAAATTACAATGAATCCAAAGTAGAAAATAATACCTACTATGTTCACAGATAAACATGACACAAAGTGTAATTTAAATACCATAAACTTACGAACCAATTTTTAAAAATAGATAAAAAAACGTTGAAAAATGAGTACCTAAAACAGGAACATAATATTGTAGCCAAATTATTTTTAATCACATTGCAGATAGTTCATGAATGGGTTTGGTGTTATCAATTCTTAAATGCATTTACTATTATGAACCTACATAAAATGATTAATGTAAATAATAAGCAAAATTAAAATTTAAATTTAAATATTTTAAAAATTATCTTTTTTTGTATTGTTATAGCTATGTAGATATTATTCATATATATCTTCCAAATTAATTTTGTATTAGACACAGAAATTACTTATCTATAATGACACTACCTACTCTTTATACAATAGCCTATACTTACTTTTATTGCACATTCGGAGCATAAGTAATGTCGCATGCGCAAGCGAACCTTTCCCCGCACATGCTCTCACTAGTATCCATTACGTCAGCAGAATACCTACAAATTGCATTATAGTACGTACCTACACCTTTCTTTTGTCGTACGTCAACTAATGGTATTCAACAGTATTTCGGTCAACAACCTTGTTCTGAATAAAACTGCTGAATTTGTAACTGAAACATGCGATTGAACGATACTCGCGACATCGACGATCGGATTTTTACGGTGATATATTTATTCTTAAATTATTATTGTCTGCTGCTTGGTGCCCCGTTAGAGCGAGATGTTTAGGGGATAGTACATAATATAATTTCTGATATGTTGTAATAACGTTGTGAAATGTTTAAGTAGCTTTTATGTACGTCTTTTCATTTAAAGATTTAAACTCTGTAAACGTTAACGGAATTAATGTTTACTATTTATTACACTACTATAAAAAACGTATAAAATAGGAGAATAATATTTACGTATGTATAGTATAAAAAATTGGTAATTTTAAACGATGCACGTAACAATGAACGCTAAATTAATAATTATGTCTGATAATGGTGATGCATTTTGACATCCACTAGGCATAGGCCTCCCGAAATGGTGTTTTATGCCAGAAGTCACTACACCTGGTATACGTGTTGGTAACCGCAGTAGGAGTTGTTACACAGGAAGACAAATCTACCTATCTTCTCAATATAGTTCCTTGGACGCATCCTGCAACATTCAGGGAAGGTAATACAGTGGTACTATCCAAAGACCGACACCACAAGGCACGTTACTAAATAATGTACAAAATTTTAAAGCACATTTGGCTTAATGTGTGAACTTCAATGTTTGGGTTGATAAGACTATTTTTACAAAAAATAGTGTCACAACTGCACTTCCGTTCGTATTTATAGGTATAGCTTAGACAACAAGACCAAATTGCAAATAATACTCGTATACATATTTTAATGAGATCTGGTTATATGCTGCGTAAAATATTACTTAATGGATTGGTCAAACATTTCGCATTGCATGATTGGAACGTGCGATAAAATACATAAAAAAAAAATATTACTAAATAAATTCATTAAACTGCTGAGATGGTGTCTCTGATTGTAATAATGTTGGCAAAGAATTCATTAAAATTATATTTAATACATGAGCAGTGATAGCCTGTAGTTAAAACTCAACCTCTCAATTGGGCGGTCTGAGGTTTAAATTCCAAACATACTTCTTAGATTTTTAAAAAATATGTATGTATTACAAATTAATTATCACTTGCTTTAATCATGAAGAAAAAATCGCGCGGAAACCTGCACACCTGAGAGTTTGTTAAGAAACTTTAAGAAATTTAAAAAAAGGTCTGCGAAGTCTACCAATCCGCACTTGGCCGCGCAGCAGACTATTTGGCCTAAAACCCCTCTTATTATGAACAAAGACCTGTGCCCAGCAGTGGGAATAATGGGTTGGCTGCGACGACGATTTTTGTAAAATAATAGTAGCAAACAAGCACTCAGTACTTACACCTGATAGTACGTAGCTACTGCCACCCATTGACTCCTTTAATTAACTCTAGAACATGTGCGGAATACGTATGTATATGGTAATGTAATGTATAACTCTCTGCATAACTTCAAACCATCATAAACTCCTAGCAGGGTATGAGTCTGCTTCATTCAATTAGGTGATAGCTGTCCTCCAATGATTTATGATAAAAAGTAAACATGATATTAAGGTGTTGAATATATATATAATGCCTAATAAAACACTTTAGGTGTTAACGAATACTGAGTTAAAATTACAGTAATAGGCGCTTCCCGTCCCGTCAATCGATTGTCTACTATCCAACCGGATCCCGCTTCCGGGATTGTGATATTTACCGTTAAATAATATTGCAAAGTTACAATAAAATCTATAAAGATTTAGTAAAGAAATTAAAGTCAAAACTAAAAGGACTATCAAATGTTTGCGATTACTGTTTAAATAATGATAGAAAGTGGTATAACTTTGAGTCACTAACAAAGGTGGTATCAACTAGAATTTCAAAACAATCCCGATTTATCGAAGTTTTTTTTATCTGATTAAATAATAGCTTGCATGCAAATGCATTGACTACGTAGGTACCTTAAAGAGTACACCTACCACCAAATGTAAACAGACCAAGAGCATCAACTC
>DWPW01000950.1:0-10100 GCA_018252015.1 Astraptes brevicauda | reverse complement strand
CTAAGGACTAAGTTGGAACGTCTCGAATAGGTATGTCTCCCTTACCAAACCCTTCAAACCAGAACGCTTAGCACTGCTGTTATTAGACAGAAATCGGTGTGGCGGTGGCGCCGCCGGAGTGGAACCACAAAGGCTTCTTTAAATCTGTTCTCGAAAACTTAAAAAATAAAAGTGCTTATCATGAAAAAGCAACGAATCGCATATCAATAACACCAATTACAAAATTTAAACAAAAGATTACTTAACTATATCTTATTAGTCCAAATTGAATTTAAAAAAGGTTATAGTTATCAATAGTTACTTGGTTGTATAAAACACTATAAAAATTCAAAAGAGACTAAGCGGATGACATGAGTTTCATATAAACAATATTAAAATTACAAATAAAATTTAACTTACCTCTTGCTTAATACAGTTAAATGAATCCAGAAAAAGAACACATACAATAAAGATGGCCAGAGTATCAGTGTTATACTTCTTGCGATGACATGTTTCACAGTTAAGCTCTGTAATGAAACAAAACATCACCAACATAATATGTTATACTTAAGGGGTCATCCACAAATTACGTCACATAAATTTCATGATTCTTGACCCTCCCCCGTCCATGTCCCACTCCCTAATTTGATGTCATATATTTTGCAACTGTACACATAATAGTACATTATGACGCGAGAGACTTAAGTCGTCAATTACCTTACAGCGTGATGTTAGCGCCCGAGAGAAGCAAGCGAGCTAAACGACGAGAAATAATTGACTAATTTAAGGCCTGGAGCCTTAAATTAGTATACTATTTTATATGGTAAAATAGCCTTAAATTAGTATAATATGGTATACTATTTTATAGCGTATGTGACATAAATCCGTATTCGTATATTATTAAAACCATCTTTCTCGTAGTCTTCATATTATCAACGAAACTATTTCCAAAGAGCCACTAGCGTATTCTTCTCTTGTAGGATTGCCAATCGTACTATAATGGTGGTGGCCGATCTTCTTTCACCAAACATATATACTGAATTACTACTTGAAATCTAAAACAACTCACAACAGGTTTAGACAGATCACCAAGAACGTTCCACAGGTCGGCGATAGTACGCAAACCGACGAACATGACGACGAACAAACCGACGAACTTGACGGACACCGTGCACGCCAACGACGCGCCCAGGAGGAACTGCCAGCGCAGCATCCGCGGCGAGAACGGTGGCAGCTTCTCCTCTGTCAGTGTACGGACCTGTGGAGACGAATAGAAGACTATATGGGTGTTTATCTTATTGTGGCGACCTTTCGCAACTCATCAAGAGATGGCGCCTCTGAATCACGCTATCGAGGTTTTCTCAACATCGTGCTATATATGCACGTTCCGAACTGATACTGTCGGAGCACGGCCGCTCATTACACTTTGCCAAAGTGTAATGTGGGAGTAGCCCACATTACTATTGAAGCAGTGATTGCCTAATGGTTAACTCGGCCTTAGTTAGTTAAAAGTTAATTATCACTTGCATTAACGGTAAAATAAAACATCATAAAGAAATATATGGTCAGTTCTTTAGAAAAAAAAGTTCTCAAAGGTGTGTTAAGTCTACGAATTCGCACTTGGCCAGCGTGGTGGACTCCGGCCCATCTTTCCCATTGGGCACTCTGGGCATTTGCCAAGAGCCCTACGATAGAGAGGGCCCGCCACGGTCTGATAAATACTGGGAAACGTGTTACCTTTTTACAGATTTTTAGTGACCTGATATTCAGGCTAGCGAATCTGATATTTCTGACTCAGCAACACTGCCCTCCGAAACGAAGGTTTGAGTGATGGTTGTTGAAAATCAACTAAAGAATCAATGTACAATAAATGAGATTCGAAATATTTGTCTATTTTAGCAAAAAGTTATTTTATCAAGGTCATATGGGCCCCATTACCTTCGTATGTCCATAGCTCCTTAGAGTTAAGACAGCCCTGGGCGGACTATGGCCAACCCTCCTGAAACTAAATAGAAGTCCCGTGCCCAGCGTGCGGACAATAATGGGTTGACGATGATCTCACTATATCGTACTATAATATTATGAAGGTGAAAGTTTGTGACGATGGATGTATGTTTCATTTTAATCGGACTAATGTAATTTTGTACACATGTAGCCAAGTTTACAAGCTATGTATGACGTGTACATAGCTTGTAAACTTGGCCAAAATGAGCAGGGCCTAAAACTCATGACTGTGCACCAGGCAACTGAGTTGGACACTGTCATGCACAATAACCATTTATCATGGGTGCCGATTCAGTTACAAATAATATTGTTGTACGTATTTTGTTTACCTTGAAGACTCCGTAAATAGAACAACTCATAAAGAACAGAAGAATGGGATCCAACAGGATATATCTATTGAGGGTTAAAAATCCAACATCTGAAAATAAAATAAAAATATATAAAGATTGTATTCTTTTGCGCTTTGTTTTAATTTGACTTCTTAGACATATATTATTTAAATATATTAAATGTATATCTATCTATCTCTATATATATCAGAATGAATATTAATAATAACTAAAAATACTGACTGACTGACTGACTGACTGACATATCAACGCACAGCCCAAACTACCTGGATTTGAAACTTGAAATTTTACACCATGCTTCCTTTTATAATGAGGGTGAGGACTAAAAAAGGATTTTTGGAAATTCATATGTTAAGGTTGGTACGAAAAAATATGGCAAAGATTGTATGGTCCATCTTTGTTTGACAGTATTTATTTACTTGAAATATTTTAAATAATGAAATACATTTATATAAAAAACTGGGGTTTGTTTTAAAGTCTGCCGATTTTGACGCAAGTTTTATGAAACTTAGTATTAAGCTCTTTGGGTACAGATAAAAAATATATATTTCAATGTTTTTGGAACGTCAACTCATTCTATACAGATAGAAATAAACCTTTATTGCCGACCTTTGGTATATTAGAATCATCAAGGAACTTTAATAAGCGTTAAAACATAATTGTTTCAAGAGTAAACGGTACAGGAACTTTAAGAATCTCTGCTTAGAATAAGGACTAAAACTCTATGTGGACCTTTCTCACTTTTAAAGTTAGAAACGGATAAGGTCGCACTTTTTGATATGGGATAGGGAAAAAACGACATTCGGAAGCCAGTAGTGAAATACGCGTCAATAAATAGCCCAAGTGATTAAACCATAAAGTATTAAAAAAAAGAAACGTTGTGAGTGATATCTACGACAGTTGATTATAGTTTAAAGGAAGGAGAATAGATAAACTCCGGCGGCACCACCGCCTCTATTATTACCTAATAAAAGAACTGTTTTTTGGTGTAAACGAGACACTTATCAGAGGCGTTTCTATTTCTCAAGCTACGAATCTTTGGTCGACCTCAGATAGAATTGTAATTTTACCTGGGCTTACTCACGTATACCATGGCGGCAGTGGCCTCTAACCATCATGAGACTACATATTCGTTTGCTTCTGCATTATTATATTCTATTACAAAAAAGTTTTTCATTAATTATTTAGTCTGTCGATTGACACATGTTTTATCTCTGGCCCAATAATGGTCAAATCACATTTTTTGCAAGATTTTTGGTTAGAAATTGAAGCGAATGTGTGGTTTACATGTAGGAACATTTGTATTATTTTGTATGCGCGTACGAAGTCGCAGGCATCTGCTAGTGTATACATATATGTATGTAAAAAAATTACCACACAGCAACAGTAGGGTACCAATAAACGTTGAATCCAAAGACTTAGTCATCTCCCATATTGTCAAGAATGTCAAAGGTATTATCAGTGCTCCAAGAGTGGTACAGAACTGAAAGAAACATCATATAAATTAGCACAATAGAAACAGTCCATAATAACTATGATAATTCATGTAGCATTCACAGTTAGTATTCTTATTTTAATAATATGTAATTGTATTAAAAGATAATGCAGTCCACCTGATGGTGGCTGGCCACTTCTGTAATCAATCCTAGAAAAGATTAGTGTTAAATAGTATTGTGATATTCCTGAGGACTAAATTAGTACACCTCCGATACACCTAACACTGCTGATATAAGGCAAGAATAGGTGGAGCGGTGTTAGGCTCTTTTTAATATAATAATGTGAAATATAAATCGTATTGATTTAAAATATAAAAGATAGATAAATTGAACCATACTATTCTCATCCCTTCATATCGTGCGCCATCATACTTGTCACCGGGCTTTTCAAACGGAAATGTTCCGTCATACCCTGTCAGCTTTCCTGACAATGCAATCAACATCTAAAAACAATACAGAATATTATGTAGCTAAAAGTTTCACGTTTTTAACATAAAAATATGCAAAACTATGCAAAAAACTTAAATATGCGTATTTAAATGTAATGTAAAATTAGAAACAAAATTTTTCAAAAACGGCTCCTAATACAAGAGTATTCTACAATACAGTTTTTACCAATGCACATTTCATAAATTAGTTTGCAGTTTTCTGCTCTTTTATTAGGAAAGAACATATGAATCTTAAATATCTATGTATCAGGAGCATAATTGTCTACAAAACAACTTTTAATTAATTATACCTAGTGAATGAAACTGTTGTAGCATATCGTTTAATAATCACAAATTAATTATATCATATGTCACTTTAGACAAACTTTAAGCCAAATAAAGAGAAATATGTGGAATTATATGAAGTAATGAGTGTTACCTTCCCAAGTGGTGGGTGAACATCAAAAAAAAATGTCCTGTTTATGTACCAACTGGCCATTTTACCAAAGTGCGTTTCATCCCAACTGAAATAAATATGAAAGTCTAAAATATAATAGCCCAAAAAGAAAAATAAATATTATACATTTTTTACATGACACCAAATGAAACTAGTTTCCCAATTTTAATATAAACTAAGCTCTAACATAACATTTATCATACATATTATACAACATAACATATTATTTATACAGTGACAACAATTACAAAATTCATGCAATTGATATAATAGTGACAAAAAAGTGACATGCCTGATACCAGTGAAATTCCAAATTAAAAGTGTTGAAACTCGGGAAGAAACACCAGTGCTCCATACTTCACCACCACCATTTCACCTCTAAAATGTTACCGCAAGATTTAATTATTTAGTTTTAAAATATTTTTTTGAAATAAACTTGTGTTAGGCTAAGAATTATGCATACTAAATTATGTGACGTGAAAGACTGAACTAAATTAGAAGCATGCATAGCTCTCAAACTTGTGTTAATCACATCATGCATGGTCTAGTTAGACGAGTGACTTCTTAAGGCTTAATTTCATTAGTACTTCTGCAGACATGTTGAACTTTCTCTTAGTTGTTTTCATTAGAGTGTGATGGATCATGTGTGCCAAGAAGGAATATGGGGCAGCGAATCTAGATATTGAGAGATATATTGTAAGCTAGTTAATTATGTGTTAAGCTCGGCTATGTGATAGTGTTATGTGACAAAGCCAAAGTGTGTTACAGAAAATTTAGATATTATTGAGAACTTGTCAATAGATGACGCTAGCTGATACTAAATAACATAAACAATCTAAAGGGCGAAATTTGCTATGTTACAATATATATACTTTATCACTAATATTATCGCGGAATTGATACATTTTATTAAGTAACGGGTACTCACAATCGTCGGTTTTTATTTATTTTTTGCCGATATTTTGACCTAGTTACTGGCAGGGTGGTACGATTTCATCCAGCCCCCGCAGTTACGCCGTGACCATGATCCATGTAACCGGGTCGAAATATAGACAAAAATAAATAAAATCCAACCGTGAGTACCCATTACACAATAAAAAAGATTAAAAAATGTCTTACATATTTATAAATACCTTTACAAATGCAAAACATGATACCAATGTGATAAAGTATATTTAGTGACGCACCTGAACATGTGCCATTAATAATATACATATAACTCAAGTATAGTCAAAGTCAAAAACATTTTATTCAAGGTAGGTTCTTCACGGAATTCTTCTTAAACTATATGAAACATTTTTAATTACATGAAATATAAAAATGTGTACATATAGAGTTTTGCCTTGGACATTACTTACATTTAATCTCCTGTTCTTGAATATAACAGTATTATGAAAGTGATCATTTTTTAATATAACATTTGATCAAAATGAGGATATTTTAAGGTTATTTAATATTATTTAGCACCTATTCTTATTTTAATGAATTTTAATTAACAAGCTACGTTTATTTTAATTATTAAGTTTAGAATACAGAGTATGCAAACTAAAATGTTACTTACCATACATGATCAGGCTCTAAGACTTTGTAATAACGAGTCAAAAAAGTAGCACCACATATTATTCCAAAAGTTATCCACCATCTACATGTAAAAATAATTATAAATTAATCATTATCATTATTTATTCATATTACAATAAGAAACACTAATGCAGTACAAGCAGAAATACCTAAATATATGTTAAATATTATGTTTTGTGTGTGGCCCTATCGGCTCCAAATAGTATTAACTTTCTCTTTATCATTGGTGTCATACAAGAATACTTATGACTTGTTCATTTATATTATAGAATTAGCAAATGCATATACAGCCAAATTTTTTAATAATAATATTAAGGTAAGATACTACGGCAAATAGACGTCTGTGATCAACCCTGAAGATAAGATCAGTGTCTCTTTTTTATGTTATGGAAATAGCAAACGAGCATGCAGCCCACCGAATGGTAAGTGGCCACTACTGCCCATGGACATCTGTAATCAACCCAGATAATTAAAGTCCCACCTGAAGTTGGCCACTGATGCGTTGCTACCCCTGAGGACTAAGTTGGAACGCCTCGAATAAGTAAGTCTCCCTTACCACACCCTTCAAACCAGACCACAGCAGCGCTTAACAGTGCTGATATTAGGCAGAAATAGGTGTGGCGGTGGTGCCGTCGGAGTCGAACCACAAAGGGTTCTACCACCTCTAAAAGGTAGTACATAACTAAAGTAGCTAACTAAATAAACAAATTTTGAGCTATAATATCTTTAATACATTTCAAAAATAATGTCATAATAATGTTCAAAATGTCAATATAATAATTGTTTAACCCTAATACTCATTTATAAGCACAACACTAAAACTGATTGCTTAAAATATTATTTTATATAATGAATATAAATACCATATACCGGTAGACTATGGTTTAAGCCCCGTCTGAGAAGAGATCCTTGCCCTACTGTAGGACAATAATGGATTGACGCAAAACAATTAAATAAAAAAAAACTGCTAAATGTTAAATAAATTTGATTGATAAATAATCCAACCAGAAAATTTTCTTACCCTAAATATAAGTATTAAGACCAGCATCATTGATACTCATAAATTTGTTTGTTTATTTTACCCTACTAGCGTCGTATGGGATTGAAAATTATTCACGCTATATCGTTTAAAAGCAAGATTAAGCCGAAGAGTAACTGTCGAATGCATCGCAAGGGTTTTTTACTATCTCAAACCTCTCCTTTAATTGGATACAGAAATTTTACTGGAGAAGGGAGCTACGAATATTATGCACTAGTATTTTTCATTTAATCTTGGAAGTCGGAGTTTAAAATTGTTGTTCTGAAACGTAAAAAAATAAAAAAATACGTACAAATGACAGTACACTTTTTATTTCAAGATCAAATAAAAATAGGTTAATATTTCCGTGTAATTTTATTGAACTTATATTTTCAACGTCTGTTTGCTGAAAAACACGTTCCGCTTCACTTACCTATCTTTATCCTATAAATCGTAAATTATAATGTACGTACTATTTAACAAGGTGTTACAGGATGAATACTACATTAAAATTAATTTTAATCTATGTATCTTTGAAAGTATAAGCAGATTTTTAATCTATGTCGCGTGCAAACTAGTTTTTGCCGCCGTTATTAATGCTTGGCTCCAAGGCGGCGCCTAACGTCTTTAGATTGCATATTATAGCAACACTGTATATCTATTGCAGGTCTTAAATAGCAACACCATCTATTTGCGGTAGAAGAAATTTATTAAAATCGGTTCCTTGATTTGTGATGGCGCGGAAAGTAAAAGTTATGTCTGCTAAGCGGGCTTTTTGCAGTGTTTTTTTACGTTGATATAAATGAAAAGTAATAGTTAAAGAAAATAAGGAATGCCTACATGTTGTTAGTTCATGATTATCTATCTATTGTAATAAAAAGATTGATTAAAGTACGTTGTGGAAGACTCTAACTTTAAATGATTTTCTTTTAAATATGTATAATAGGTATTAATAATGATATATTCGTCATTAAGTCTTTAAAATGGATTATGTATTCTTTATAACATTTATCCAATTACAATACAAAACAATTAAAATATAATCCAATAACATTTACAATAACACTGACTCCATATAACGCCTGAGAAATTTAAAATTTTCTGTCTACATTTAGTTCCATTATAGTTATTCGTTGGCTAGGCCATTAAAAGAAAAAAAAAATGAATAAATTACAGTAAAATAAAATATAGAGAAATGGAATTAACATAACTAGCAAATGTTTATCATAACAACACACGACTTAAGAATATTACCTCCTCTCATAACCATAAGAATGCCAGACGCGGCAAACAAAAAACTTGAAAATAAATTCAACAAGACTAAACCACCCTTTTAATTTTTTTCCGACGTCAATAAAGACGCGACGGCTGAATTTTTCGCGTACCAACGCACGTACTTCTAAACAGCAATGCCATGGCTAACAGTCAGTGCACCTCAGCGCGCCTCATACGACGGTCACTGCCGCGGGAGAATTAAAAAAATTGGCGGCCATATTAAAAAAAATTGGCGGGTGCCTGTTTGGTGATTTTTAATCTGTGTTTGTGATAATGGTTTGCAGGGTCGCGCCTAAAGCTGATACTCGTAAGTAATTTAAATAATTTTATTTATTTTCATGAATTTTTCGGTGTTCTTTTAAATGTTTAAATAATTGCAATATTTTTTGTTTATTGTATTATATTATTCGTATTTTATTTCTTCCCTTACATATTTTAAACGTACATTTGTAATAAAATATTAAATAATTTATTTTTAATTCTTCCTTAATAATTTCAAATTAAAAACTAAAATATGTAATCCGAAATATGTACAAGAATTTTCAATATTTAATTTGTTTAAATTTTAGTTGTTTAAATTTAAAAAAATATATATTAAAAATATATATACTCTCAATTTCAAAATTATAGATTTTTCAATCATATGATATTAATATGTGATAGCAACTAATATTCCAATATCTAATATTCAAAGAAATATTTTGATGATTAAAAAATCAAAAGCAAGAGAAGACATGAGTACCTTCACATGTCATATTTCAAAATATTCGTATCACACAAGTTATAGATTTAATCTTGAATATCACACTTTTTCAGGTAAAATCGATGTAAAAACAATAAACACAAAAAGTCTACACAACTCTTATCGCAGCTGAGACGTCGATAAAAACGCAATGAAAATCTAAAAACCCTTTCAGAGCAATAAATTATCAATTAACAGTTTTAATCGATTAATAACGTTTAAACTTACAATTACTTAAACAAGTAATAGATGAGACAGTTTACTTGTCAGTGTAACGTGGTCGTCAACCCGTTGTCCCACTACTGGGCACGGGTGTCCTCTCAGTAGGGGTGTGAGGATAGTCTAACCTAGGCATGTGCAATTAGTACATTACTCACACCTTTAAGATTTTCATAAAAGACCACTCATATTGGTAGGTTTAATAATGATTAATGTTATGGTTAAAGCGAGACGAAAATAAATGTAATTTATATATTTATTGTCACTCACAAGTTAATAAAGAAATTCAAGCAAGACATAATAAATTTCTAATACCCACAAAATAATACTCTAACCTGACATTTAAAATAGGCTGTCACTGGTAGGTAGAAAAATTCTTTTACATCTAATCACAAATTATGGCAATCGCCTTTTCTCTGAGAAATTTGGAAAATATGACATAGACGAATGACATAGGTACTAAGAATACTTGTACTTTCCTACTTAAAGTGTTCGAACATCTAAAATTTTAAGTGATATTTTTAATTAGCTAGCGCGTTATGCCTAAAAAG
>DWPW01000949.1:0-10105 GCA_018252015.1 Astraptes brevicauda | reverse complement strand
CATACCTGTCAGCCCTAGCCGCTGCGAGATGCGGCTCATTATCAGTAACAACACGCCGGAGCCGTTGCAACAGTTGTTGACCGGAGCAAGCGCCTTCGCTCCTCGCCACCACCGTCATGCGGTGGTCGCGGACACACACCACGCACAGCAGCGGGTAGCGGCGACCACCCACCGACTGGGCCACCCGCCACCCCTCGGACGAGTCGACGGAGCAGCCCCAGAAAAGGGCATGCGTGTTTATGTATTGGATCACCTCTGGATCTGCTAGTGTTGTCCTGGAAGTTGAAATATGACCGTAGAGTACATGATGACCAAAATGGTGGTATAATTCCCCTGCTAATGGCACATCTATTTCTGCATGGTAAGCTATAAAGCGCTACTGAGTTTTGGTTTGAAAAGTGTGACAAAGTTCCTTAACTTTTTAGGTTAACCATTCAGTCAAAGTACAATATAATTGGAGCACAATGCTTATTGTGAGCCAAGTTTAAAAAGTATGCATTAGATCTGCGATGTCTACCAACGAATAGTGGACCAGGACTGTAGATTATGCATTCAATTCTTCTTATTTTATTAACTGACTTCCCAAAGGAAAGACGTTATCTAATTGTCGTATAAATAATACAACAATGTGACAATCTATTCACAGCAGTAGCATGGTAATGGGTTAAATGAAGCAACACTCACCTGCAGAAGTTCTGTGTCTCAGTGGCCGATTCTGAATGGAGATATACAATAAGGAATCTCAATTCATTCTTGGCGTCATTGAGCGCTTGTGCGTACGTGCCCTGGTAGAAAACAGGGTGGGGGGTGTATCTTGCTGTGTAACTGTTTATGAACCCCATTACATCTCCCAAAGGGTCTGTCACCACTAAAAAAAATATATATGATAAGAATTTATATAAATACATGGTGCTTAAAAGAAAGTGGCTTGTGGCTTTATTATTAAACAAAAAAATCCATTTTTAAATTGGGCCACTTTCCATCTTCACATAATTTCCAATTCGACACATTGCCGTGAAAGCTTTCTTGCCACTAGTTGAACATATTTTGGTAAGCAGTTGAATAAAACCAGGACAACTTTCTATCTAGGTGGATATTTTGTTATTTTAAATGGTGTGTTAAGACTCATATATTTAAATAGATGCAACACCACAGCCTCCTTTGTTTGCCTTATAACAGTTCTAAGATGCTTTTAGCTTAGTCTTCAGAGGTATCAAGGCATCTGCGCCCAATCTCTGACAGCACTCTTACTTTATCTGGGCTTGATCACTGGAGTCTACAGGTGGCCGTGGCCACTTACCATCAGGTAGACGTCTTGCTTGTTTGCTACTTCATCATTATAAAAAACACTATACCAATCACAGACTTAAGATTTTTTAGCTATGCTAATGACCAACAATGAGTGTGAAACAGATATCTAAATTCATGTAAATTTCTACTAGTTAGAAAGAGATGCATAGATAAGTCAAATGTCCTAAAAGTTTAGTGTCAATGTATATTTGAGTAAGATCTTTTAGAGTCGTCTGGCTCACATATTTCAGGAAAAATACTAAGCTTATTAACTTTTTTTTTTGTTGATGAGGGGGGAAACCTTCAATAGGTACACTGAAGCCCTGGGAGTGACTTAAGGCTGTGAGATTTGTACTCACTAAAACCCCCTCGGTGGCCTTCCCTAGTGCTTGCAGGAGGACCCCGGGATCTCCAATGGAATGCACCGGTGCAAAAATAAAGTCCTTACAGTTCACAGTTCATTGGATTCGAACCTACGCTCCCAGATGGAATCTGATTTTTAGTCAGATGCCTTAACCGCTCGGCCACAACTGCTTAATTTTATTAACCTATGGTTGATTTGTATTTAAATTAATGTCTTCCTGAGTAGCTAATTTTGTGTGCCAAAATGCAACATCATACATTTCACGAGTAAACACAATTAGATATAAAATTACCAATTTTCATCAGATCATCTACAAATATGCATACAGATTTTGGGAATGTTTACGATTAATCAATGTATATTTAGTCATCCTATATCTATGATACCAATGTCTTTTAGTCATAACATTTTTATATTGTACTATGTAAAGTACCTACCAACTATTTCAGCATTTTTGTCAACTCTTTAGAATATTCTGTACTAAAATAAATAATATGTAAGTTAACAATCCAAACTTACGTCTTCTCTCATCATTTCTTATGAAGCTTAGTAATAAATTCATTATTGATGCTAGTGTGTTATAGCACATGGATACAACAAAGTTGACCACATATCTGAACAGCCCTTGCACCCCAGCGGGTGCTTCCGGTGAATCATCGGTGAACACTTGTTGTGCTATGTGGTCGTGGACTACTGGCGGTGCTCGGGCCTCGGTGGCAAATACTGATGGTCTACCTTCTCGAATGTTCAATTGTTCCTGTATTGCTACCTGGAATTTTATATACAGATTACATATAGGCTGACAAAATATTGTTAAAACAGTTTCACAATACAAAAATACCTATTAAGGAATCTGTTTAAAGCAAGCATTCAAATTGAATCTTTTTTTATATGATTTAGCTAGCAAATGAACATGCTGCCCATTTTATGGTCT
The DNA here is from genome assembly GCA_018252015.1 of Astraptes brevicauda. NCBI lineage: Eukaryota > Metazoa > Arthropoda > Insecta > Lepidoptera > Hesperiidae > Astraptes > Astraptes brevicauda. Next base: position 7,517 of record DWPW01000949.1, on the reverse strand, counting down.
CTACAGCTGCCCATTGACATCTTTAACCAATTTTAAATAGAACAGGGTATCTACCGGTAGCCCATCACAAATGTGTCGCCACTCCTAGAGCAACCTTGTAGCACCCTGATGAAAACAATCTGGGCAAGGTTCAAAAGTATGAAGTAGTGACACATCAGAAATTCAGTACCCATGTGTAGCAATACCTCTACAATCAATATTTCTTATTATAGAATGAATATTATGATATATCAAAATATTATTCTATAATTCCCCAGCCCAAGCAAAATAAGTATATTGAGAAAAATTGGAGAAATAAAAAAGCGCCCTTACATTTTTATTCATTTTTTTTTTTCTATTGTCAATATAAAGGGTAAGTCAGAGGTAGAACACCCCTTTTTATTTTAATATAATAATATAAATACAAGGAAACAACAAAAGAAGTTAGTATTTACACTTACAGTTTAGTATTTACACTTTCTCTTTTTAATTTATGTGGAAAGACTACCAGACTACGCTCAAATGCGAATGACCTATAATCCTTATTAAAGCAGTACTAATTGATTTATGTGAACGAAAAATACCTCTAAATCCCATTGGTGTCTCTGCAACACATCTCTGCATATCGACATATCTTCTATGCCTGTTAAATCTTGGAACTGCAGTATTTTATCAGTTTGGTCATGGGTCAGGCCCATTGCATTGTCCTCAAGATCCATAATTACGATTTTAAATCTGAGAAAATAATAATCAAACTCCAAAAAATAGGTAGCTGGAACTATGGGGCTACATAAATGTGCTTAAATCATTAGGAATTAACACAAAAAGATAATTAAACAAGGCGAAAGACGACTGTATCTCCCTAAAATCCAATTTCCACACATTATCTGTGAGTGATGCGAAGTTGACATGTCATGCATGTCATGTCATGTCATTTTTTTATTGCTACCAAAAACCACAGACAAACAATGTATAATTGCTTAATTGTTACATGAAAAGTCCACATAATAGAATTTCGTGAAGAAGCGACAACATTGGCAAATTGTATAATGGTATGGCCACAAAATATACCCAATTTAAATCGTTGGCAATTAAATTGAAAGTGAATTCGGCTAATCAATTCAGCAAGTGAGGAAATAAGTGGGGAAGGTTCTTAAATATATATTTAATAGCCCTTTGTCTAAGCCAATGGTCACATTATAATAAGGCCCGGTATCCACCAAAGCGGAGAGGAGAGGAGACTAGAGGAGATGTACTGCAAAGCTGGCAGGTTATTCTCACCAAAGCGGAGAGGAGAAGTGTAGCGGAGAGGAGATGTGAGCTTTGTATAGCAGAGATGTGATGTGAGCTGTGAGAGATAGAAACCAGTCAAGTTCTGTCTACGAAAGGAAGACGTCATGACGTCAAGATGCGTGGGGAGAAGCGGAAGGGGGCGGGCAGCGATGTGCGGAGTGCGCGAGCGCGTGCGCCCGCCGCGCCGCTAGGCCGCCCGACTAGACACTTCTCCGCTCTGCCGCGCCGCTTGCTCGCTCAGCGCACAAAATTCTATAGAAAAATGAGACGTCTCCTCTCCTCTCCGCCTGATCCATTTCCACTCGAGCTAAGCGGAGAAGAGATGTGGAAATAATAAAATCGGATTGGTTTATTCAAACACGTCTCCTCTTGTCTCCTCTCCGCTTTGGTGGATACCGGGCTTTATGCTTTGAAAGACCCGATGAAAACCAGAACAACCTATTGAAATATACCGAAAACTGTATTCGTAAAGAACTCTACATAAGAATATACCTGGTGCTTTAGTTGTGCGGTAGCTATTGTAACCGTTCTGCTTTAATGGAATCGACAGAGTTATCGAAAGTTTACAATGGAACACGAACTGAATTAACAATAAACAAAGACAATATTGTACGCGTTTCCCGGTCAGTTGTTTTGATAAATACGCGTAGGTATTTGATCCACATCTCATTTAAGAATCTTCAACAATAGGTTCTAAAATTCGGCGACAGTAATCTAATTTTAAAAATATGGCTATGATATTGTATTTTTAAATCATTGTATGGCACCGTTTGCAATGTGTGGGTGAAAACAAGGTTGTCGACCCTTTCGAATCACGGAAGTCATTCAAAAATAATATCACTATTATTGTTCCGACGCTTATTTTTACCTTAACAAAAATCTGATATTTTAGGTTAAGAAGACTGAATATATCTATTGAATTCCCGTGTGTTCATTCATTGTCTCATAGGTAACCGTTAACTCATGCTTGAAAGCTGCTGCGCGCGGATATCTTCTCAAAATTAGAAAGGCATAGGCCATGGTCTACCATTCTGACGAAGTAGTAGTAGTAGACTATATACACCTTTAAAGGCTTTTTTTACAGAACTCTCATATATTTAGTTTTCCTCCTAACCGTCTTTCACCGTTAAATGAAGAAGTAATTTTTAATATGCATATCATTTCAAAGAATCAGCGATGAACGCGAACTCTCCGATTGTAAGGCCGGATTTTGCACCACTAGGAAAGAACTCCTTTTTATAGTTTGGAAGTAGCAAACGAGCATGCAGTCCACCTGATGGCAAGTGGCCACTGCCGCCCATGGACATATGTAATTAACCGCAGATAAGATCTAAGTTCTACCTAAGATTGCCGACAGATGCGTTGCTACCCCTGAGGACTAAGGTGGAACGCCTCTAACGAGTACGTCTCCCACACCACAACCTTCAGACTAGAACACAGCAACGCTTGAGACTGCTGTTATAAGGCAGAAATAGGCATGGCGGTGGTGCCGCCGGAGTCGAACCACAAAGAGTTCTAGCACCTTTATTGTCTGATATTGAACAATGTTACAATCTGCTTAAAATATTCAGAACACAATTTAGTTGAAGCGCTATAAGTAGCCAAACATTTAAATCGGATTCTTTTTATAGCACTTATGGTTCTTCATTGCATTAATTAGTCCCCTAATATATTGACAGCCCTAATGTAGAGGTGGCCCATTTGTGTAATCTGTAGGAGCGATTTTGGCTTCGTCGCCGTTGACGTCACGGAAGCGAAGGGCTATTCGTGTATCCGCCTATTAATAAAATCGAACTTTACTCGTATCGGTAAGTACCTGATACAATAAAAACATTCAGGTGTCGATTGAAAACTTAAAAGAACTCATGAAAAGTAAGACGTAAAGATATTCTATCAAATTACGTCTAGAAAAAAATATAATTTCGTTAAAGAATTTGATGTTCCTTAAGCAGGACATGTTCTGTAAATAAGAATATTTATGTTAAATATTTTATAAATTATGTGCAAATCCGCAAGAAACTAAGGCAACTAATTAATTTAGCAAACAATTATGAAGCCCATTAGATGTTATGTTATTATTACCATGGACGCATGTAAACAATTTCATATACATAGATCAAAGGTCCTACTTGAAGTCGATAAATTTTGGTAAAACGCTAGACCTGCTTCGTGCTGTAAGATATACATACAAACAGTTAATGATATTATTCATGATTTCATGTGAGTGACCATAATAAGATTCGGCTAATTGACCTTTTCATGACCAATAACTATCCTCTTTGACTTTGTCAAGTAGATCCAATTAGCGCGTCACGGCTCGAACCGATATTAGCTCCTAATATCAAATTCAATTAGTCTCATATTTTAAACCACTTGTTTCGCAAACATTTAAGATTAATGGATTCATTAAAACCAAATTAGTCCTGTATCATATCAGTTTAGTTACAAAAACACGAACAAATGTTGGCTTACAGTTTGAGTGATAAGCCTTACATTGCCAGCTTAGCAATTTCTTCTAACGTCCGCGGTCTCGTATAGAAAGCGATATGATGTTCGCAAAACGAAAGTCGAGCAATTTAGTAAATATCGAAAGTTACATAATCAAGGCACAGATCTCCCGCCAAACGGAGTTGTTGCTGCAAAGTGGCCGCTCAGTCGTCCAATCAGCTCGGCTCGCGCCCTACGCTCGCGCGCGCCTTTATCAAAATCGTGATAATGTGTCCCGAGCGGTGGTGTTTAATAAACAATAAAAATATTACTTAAAGCCGACCGTTATCGACGGTCGAGCCACAACACTCGCAACCTTCGCGGCGTCAACACATCCACCGTGCGTTGCAGAAACAAATAAAATTACACATTAAATAAAACGACAAAAACTGCAGCGGGCCGGTTTAGTTCCCTCGCCTTGTTTCGACTTGGAGGCGAAAAATAAAGCAAATTTAACCGTCTGGCGTATGTACCTACCGTAGGGCTATGAAATTCAGTTACGAACAAGGAAATATGTATTGCAAATTGGAGTAACAACATATTCGCAGCGATTATATTTCGCGCGCTCGTGGTTTTATTCTCACTTAGCTAAGTTTGGTTCACGTACAGTAATGATTGAAAGTGATAGTTGTGTGAAAAGTGACAGTAATAAACTCCAGTAACCTATATAATACGAGTTCGCTACCACATAGGATCTTTTTTACTGTAAGTATATGAAACAGCCGTTTGTATAAGTGTAAACTTCACGCAATGTAGTTAGTTTATACCGTTTGTTTCGCCAAAATGTTAACCTTGACTTTATAATCTTTATTTCATATTGCGCAAGTGGGTAATACCTTTAATGATTATTTTATTGGAGCAAGCTATGCTCCAATAAAATAATCATTAAAGGTACACTAGTATAATTCGTTTTCTTTTTTAATGCAGTCAATATTTGAATCGCAGATAAATAATTTGTTATGTTTTTATTATGAATGTCGGTCTTGGTAGCTTTAGCGTTGTTATGTAAAGTTAATTACATTATGTAAAGTAAATCTGATGCTATTAAATAATAAGAAATAAATAACTAAGGTTAATCATACTTAAATAAATATTTGATACCTATCAAATATTATCAACCCATAATGTAACAATCCGTGGAGATATAAAATTATTTGAATACCCTATACACGTATCTGCGCCTTTTTATGCGTTTATTATTTTATCCTACGACGATACGATTTTAGTTATCACATACTGTTCACCATACATATCACCGAATTCACATTCGGATTTAATGAAAACTATTTTGACTGGTTTTAAGCGATTTTTTAAATAAGCAATTATAAAAGCTACTGTATAGTGGACTACGATGATTTTGTGCGACATTATTGTAATAAACTGTTATTAAAATGGTTGTCTGTGAGTGTTTATGATTTAAAATCTCATGTGAATCTTCAAAATTACGTGTTTTTGGGACTTTCTTTAAAATATTCTAAATGTTAACATAGAAAATAGTTAAATTTGCCGCGCATTTGCAAAAGATATATCCTGGCGGATTAACTTTGAGTTAAACAAAGAATTTTAGTTTAAACTTGTATAGTAAGTACTTTATGACTAAGTACTCGTAACTTCTTTATAAAAAGGAGAACAAAGAATTCGTATTTTTAGTGTTTTGTGAAGGTTCTATTTAAATTTAATTATACGCCTTTTAATGTCAGTTACTCTGTTTTAAGAATAACAAATCCTAAAATGTAGAGAATGGAAGGAAGAAGTCAATGTGTCAGTCAATGTGTAAAAAATGGTTTTTCGAAATCATTTCACCAAAACATTATAATTTGTTTATTTCTCTAAAAAACAAATTATAATGTTTAGTAAATATTAAATCTAACAAATATTATAACATTTAGACGGTTATAAGTAAATAAGACGACCTGCTTATTATACTATGAGTGTAGAAAGCATTGATTTTTATATATAATTATTATTTTAATATGGCAGTGATGTTGTTGCCGGTTATAAATTATACACACGAATGTGCCAGTGACCGGGTGTCACACATTTGTATAAAAACAAAACTTTCTACTACTTCCACATGCGATTAAAATTCGCATGGCATTTTTAACGTAAATCGTCGCGAGGACACGGACGGAAGACTAGACGTGTGTGGCACTGTAAGAAGTTGTCGGTAGTTCCGATAATAAAGCAGTAATTTAATATGATTAAAATTTAATAAATCTTAAAATTTCGGTGAAATCCTAATCATTTCACCTAAATTTTAACGCGTAATAAAAACACTAAGTGGGCATAAATATTGATTTAGTAAAAGTCGGACGTACTCGTATGGAACCAATTTTAAATGTTAAGTAACTGAGTTTATCTACATAACTGACAATTATTTAGATTTATTTAGATGTATGACCATGTCAATAGGCGGTAAAAATATTTGTTATCTTCTATATTTTAAATATTATGGACTTATAACAAGTTTTATCTCGTTGTCTTGATCGAGGATTACTTCTACCTGCTTATAGGATGCCATTGTTTTTTATTCTTATTTTCTAAGAAATTGGCATAATTATAAGCTTAAACACAGTTATTGTTTTGGTGACTTTAGTTTTATTTTATTAAACTCTTATAACCTGCCTTTATTCAATGCCGCACTAAATAAATTAGTAAAGAGCATTCCACGTTGAAGTTTATGACAAAATTTTATTTTATTTACGAAAGTTAAATGTAAAAGTGATTACTGAGTCGTGACACCAATTTTTTTAACGAATATACGAAAAAATACTAACTTCTCACAGTTCTAATTATTCATAGAAGAGTCTAAATTACTAAATCTAGAATCAGTCTGGACAACAGGTTTATTTTTATATTACCCACTTAGAAAGGATTTTTAATATTCCACCATAAGTAGGCCAGATAAATAGGGATTAAATATTTGTATTATTTTGTGTTATAGTTTATGCATACTAAGTCGCGGGAAATATAAGGGATCTATAAAATCCCTTATATTTCCCGGAAATCCCGGAACAAGATTTTATAAATCTAGGGATTTATAAAATCTTGTTCATAATAACAGCTGATCGCGTACGCGGAAGTGCACGTCGTCATCGGAGTGATGTCCCGATGGTGTACGATGGGTCCCGTTATTGCATGCTGAGTTCATCAAATACTTCAATCGGTATCCCATTTAAGCATTGTTATATGACGTAGGAAGATATTATTTTGATTCTTGTCTTTTATTTTTATTTTTTATTTCAGGGAAGATAACCCGATATAATGTAGAGATTCGCACTATAAAATTCCGGAGTAAGAGAGGTTGATTTGAGGCTATGGGTTCCCATAAAAAGATTTCTATAATTATATAAAATTTGCTAAGTCCATAAAAACTTCTCAAACTTTGGAATCAATGAAGAAATGAGGTTATTTAAGTTCGTAATAGAAGAAATTGCTAGTTGATTATGTACAAAAATGCACAATGTAGGCGTTATTCTTTAAATATGTTACATATGAGACAACGATTTGCATCGTTGTCATAAACATTGCCGTATCGCGTGCGTGCGTCGCGTGTTGGCGTGAAGTTCCGATATTGTACGAGACGTACCGTTACCGGTCACAAGGGTGCCCGGGAGTGGGCCAGCCAAGTTCCGAACTAAAGCGATACATGAATATGAGACACGGAAATTACAATATATATTACGAATTTAAAAAAAATGTTGTGTCAGTTTATTTAACGTTAGATTAGTATTACATTTTTAAATACATCGTTAGTA
>DWPW01000948.1:0-10108 GCA_018252015.1 Astraptes brevicauda | reverse complement strand
TTCCTCGCGATGTTTTCCTTCGCCGTTAAAGCAAGTGATAATTCATTTCCAAATACGCACATAATACAGAGGTGCGTACCTGGTTTGAACCCCGGACCTCCCGATTGAGACGCCGAGTTTCAACCATTACGCTATCATTGCTACTGTAAATATCCCAAATGTGGTAAATTTTAAGATTTGCCGGTAGGTGTGTTATGATATTTGAAGGCGGTAAGATTCTTTGTGGTTCGACTCCGGCGGCACCACCGTCACACCTATTTCTGCTTAATAACAGCAGTGTTAAACGCTGGTGTGTTCTGGTGTGAAGGGTGTGGTAAGGAAGACACACATACGCGAGGCATTCCAACTTAGCCCTCAGGGGTAGCACCGCATCTGTGATCAACCTCAGGTAGGACTTTGATATTATCTGGGTTTGATTACGGATGGCCATGGGCGGTAGTGACCACTTATGATAGGTGGACTGCATGCTCGTTTGCTATTTAGAAATAAAATAATTTTGTTAGAAATAAAACAATTAATATTCTTGAAACATTTATCGGTTGGTTAATGTGAGTGTTCTCGCGAATAAATGAGAGCGGGTACATATTTTTTTTAATAAGCATGCTTGCACGCATTTTTCCAAGCCTGTAACAAGACATAACATTTTTAACCGGCTTCGAAAGCCCACCAATCCACCAATTCGCACTTGGACAGCGCGGTTGCCTATGCCCTACATCCCTCTCACTCGAGAGGAGAGCCGTGCTCAGCACAGACAATAATAAGTTGACGACGACATGCAGGCGTATCTTAGTCTTGTTTTACTTTTTTCAAAAAGTTTTTTGAAAAAAGCGCTCAACGCGCACGCGTATATATAATTCCTATCGGATATGTAAGAGCCGGCACTGATTTGTGTTTATATGTCTATCATGTTAAATTATTTAAACACAGACGAAACCGCAGACCCAGCTAGTGTTAAAATAAAACTATCAAAAACTTAAAATTTCCATCATTACTGTACCTATTTATTGAATTATTTATGGGTGAAACAAAAGAAAACGTATGCATATTTATTGTTGATTAGTGTTAAACAATACTTCGGAATAAATTTTAGAGTGAGTGCATACAATACCGCCATGTTTAATTAAAAACCTAATAACTTTTTAAATTATTTTTTAAATAAAATTTAGTGTTAACAATCTTAAAGAAATGCCGTTTGGCATCTTTCTTTTAATGTTACGGCAGTAGCAAACGAGCACGCAGCCCATTTGATGGTAAATGCCCACTGCCGCCCATGGACATCTGTAGTCAACCCCAGATAAGATCACAGTCCAACCTGAGGTCGGTTACAGATGCGTTGCTACCCCTGAAGACTATGTTGGAACGCCTCGAATAAATATGTATCTCTTACCACACCCTTCAGACCAGAACACAGCAGCGCTTAACACTGCTGTTATAAGACAGATTTATATGTACCACTAAATTTTCTACCACCTTTAAAAATGTAATACAAACAAACAACTCCTTACTTCCTTCATATTATATCATTAAACGATATTACGATTATGAATATGAATAATTTCCGATATTTGTCTTTTATCAGTAGGTAGTACCTACATATAAATTACTTGTTTGATATATAAGAAAAAAAACACAAATATAAGATAAAATTCAAAGTCTACGATATAAGCCACGAAATAGCGACACAGTGGAAATGCCAATGAAGCTGATTAGTAAGGGAACCTCGCTAGCCAAATAAACACTAAGAAACCTGCATTTTTATTGGTTGCCTGTTATCAACACGGATAGTCATGACATCCATGTCTATACAACCAATTATATGCCGTTGGTACAAACTATTAAGTAAGATTTTTGTGTGAACAATTAACAATTTTCAATTAACATATCCGACTAGCAGGGAAAGTTTAAAAAGAAATATGTGAGTAGCGTAACCATGGCAACCGATTGATAATCTAAATTGGACCTTATCTTCAAGTAACTGAGTACCTTTTGGATCATAGACTATATTATTTTGTCAAATTAGAATTTTAAATGGAAAGTTCTAAAATATATATACAAATACATTTACGTATGGTAAGAAATACCTCCATATGATATATTATGTGTTCTACTAAGACACTTGCACTGTAAAACTGTGCAGTAAGGCATATTTGCGAAGTTTAACAAAAAAATTACTACACGCAAAACAAAACTAACGTGTTAAATACGCACAGCGGTTCCTAATCATAGTGGTAATGATCCGTCCACTTCTGCACTCCAGTTTGTATCTGTGCTTCGTGATATAAACCAATGACATTTCCAACTGACAGTGTAAGTAGTGCCGTAAATGTCATTTTCCAATATTCCACGGCAGTGTGTAAAAGTTTGTACTTCTAGAGAATAGGTGGGTCTATACTTCGCCATACTTTCATCGCATTTATTAAAAAGTTGACAGTTACCCACTTGTCAAATACCCTTCAGTTGAAGTGGCAAAATAGTTTGGAAATTCGGGGAAACCAAATCAAAACGGGCGATGATATCAATGTTATTTTAAAACTTGTTTGTTTACATTCTATGGGTGATATTCATTATTTCTCTTTTCAAGGCGATCCATTGCAAGGAAACTCGTTTATTGTGTTTATTGATATTTGTTTTATATAATTTATGCCTAATAGCAAAAGAAGAGTAGTCGTAACTAGCACAATATGCCACGAAGTGTTTAAATATAAAGGTTATAGAGCGGATACCCCATATTTTTATAATTTATAGTATATTGTACTGAAGAGCGACCTAAAATACTGTGCCAAAAAAGATGACCTTGGAATAATCGTAACGCATGTCTTAAATGCTATAATATACATATTATAGCGTAGAATCGTTTTCAAAATGTGATATACCAATTTAGGTACATAAAAGCAATTTAATATTACATACAAATATTTTCCTCTATTGAATTCGTATTACCGTGGCATTCTTGTAACGTTATTATTTAAAGTAATTAAAGTTATAAAATATACGTAGATTATTTACACGAAGTGTCGCACGCAAAGGTTATAAATTTTTACAAGTGTAATCCCCGACTAGCCGTTTCCCGCACCGTTGCCCGCGCAGAAGTAATATAAATTCAATTTTAACTATTTTGAAAAGCTCTTGTTATATATATTATATATATTTCTTATACACCCGTAAATATAGGTATCAAATGAAATGCCTGATCCTTCTAATACAGATCATACTCATGGAGGGTACGGAACCCTCCACGTGCGAGTTCAACTCGCACTTGGCCAATTTAATTTTTCTTTTTTCTCCAAGATATCTGTTCTCCAAGATATCCAAGATACCTTCCAAAGATAGGTATCCGTCACCGTAGGAGCGACGCCGAATTATGTGAAATTCAGATGAAGATCTCAGTCCCACCTGAGGTCGGCCACAGATTCATTGCTACCCCTGAGGACTAAGTTGGAATGCCTCAGATAAGTACCTATGTCTTATCCGATCTTGTCGTACATATATCTTACCTACTCCATATCGCATTAAATTCCTGAGTTCCCCTGCGTTACTCAGAAGACGAATAACATTTTACATAGCTGCGAAATAATGCAAAATCGAGCTATGTGCGATGAAAAATTCGTGGGTAAAACTAAAAATATGCGCTAGAATTTATCAACACTAAAGATCTCAGAATTAAACGATCATAAGAATGATTTCAAACAAAAATCGCTTTCGCATGTCGAATGAATCATACGGATTGGCAGATGCCAGATGAGTTTTAAAACTATTTGGTGTTCTCCGTAGTAGTCCAAATACGACCATAATTAAAAAAATCTATATGTTTTTATTGATAATCACTATGCAAAGTTCTTCGATAGCCTATAAACAGAAAAGGACAAACGGTACACAAGCAAAACAAAATATGAACTTTGTTTTGAGTTATCATAATTAAATAGATCAATAATATTGTGAATAAGATCAGTAATATTCTTGAATGTGGTTTTACATGCGATATATTTACTGTTGATTTACCAGAAAGTGTAGAAAATAAACGTCTTACCTAATAAATTAAGTGTTGCAAATTAATACGATATGTTCAAGATCGCTATACCACTTGTCACATCTTGCTTATGTTTTACAAAAGGACGGTCATTCTAGCTATTCTGAAGGTGACTTATAATCCTAAATATAGGTAGGTACACCTCAATATTAGTAAATACGTTGTATAGTTTGCTTGCTATGCTAACATAACTTATTGGGATGCACCTAGAACGCACTTCTCTTTTCAAGTACGGTCAATGACAAAGTTGATTATGCAAACCTAATCGTTTTTAATCACAATAAATAAAATATAGATTAGTAAAAAACTAAAAAAAAAACACTTTTAGAGATATTCAAACTAAAAAGTAATTTTTTTATAACAAATTATTGCATTGGCATCGGTCCTTGATAAGTGTACAAAGTTTCAAAGGAATCAGACTTTTGGGAATTGGAGAAATTAGAACTCAAAGATTCCGTTACATACATACATAAAACATAGAACCGAAGCTAATAAAAAAGCGTGTTAAAAATAATAGCTTTTATAACTTACGCTACATACACACATACATAAGTACATGGCTTGTTAACTTTAAACATTAAAAATGTCTTGGAAAATCGTCGAGTATTAAAATAGACTTGTCTTCTGTTAATATTGCGGTACTTCTTGTATCTGTTTTATCAATATGAATTTGTTTCTGACTTTGTATGTAACCTACTTCATAGGATCACGAAGTCACTCGTACATAAACTTCAAATACTTAATTATATTGTCTTTTAAATAGTTTTTAAATCAAAATATATACGAATGCAAATGATATGACGCGAAATTCAAAATGTTCATTTTATGTGTCAATTAGTTATGTTAATAATAGGGATTATGAACGTATTATTTGTTATTATCTTATGCGTTTAGTTCCGTCTGGACACTTATAAAAACATGTTCCAGTAACATTGTATCATGGACATACATATTGCAATTAGGTTGCATGCATATAATATGCATATTATGTTGTTGCGTAAGTATGACGTCAAACCACAAATTACGTAGATTCATAGCAATTATTATGTTATACATATTTATAATGATATTAAAAACGATTGTCACTTCGTTTTGTATTCCCTTCCTGTTACTTTACCATGGTTGTTTATAAACATTATTCTCTTCAAAAGCAAGAATACAACGCAGTTGCATTCTGATTGTTTGTATCACAAGATGGATTTTAAATCAGCGTTTACGTCTTGTAGGTCCATAGTTCTATACATTATATGTACGTTTGTGACGTGGAGAATTGAAGTAAACATTCATCTTAGAGGAACTCAACTTTTGAAGCTGGTAGAACCTTTTCTGGTTCCACTCCGATAGCACTACTACTGCCACATCAAATTCAGGCTAATTACAGTTAGTGTTAAGCGCTGCTTCTCTGTTCTGTTGGTAAGGAAGACATATTTATCCGAGGCGTTCCAATTTATTCCTCAGCAACACATATGTTATCATCCTCAGGAGGGACGTATGGACTTTTATTACTTAAAAATGAGATTTTTTTTTATGTTGTGGAAGTAGCCTGATGGTAAGTGGCCACTGCCACCCATGTACATGTGTAATAAACTCTAGATAAGATCAGAGTCCTACCTGACATCGGCCGCAGATGAGTTACTTACTCTAAGGACTCGAGTAAGTATATCTCCTTTACCACACCCTTCAAACCAGAACACAGCAGTGCTTAACACTGCTGTTATTGGGTAGAAATAGGTGTGACGGTGGTGCTGCCGGAGTCTAATCACAAGGGGTTCTACCATCTTTAAAGATTGTCGAAATTATTTTAGAACATGGCCACCTACGCCAGTCTATTGTCAGCTCCAAAGTGACGTAGGCGTAATGCCAGTGACACAGAATCCCGGGTTCGAATACCTGCTGAAGTAAGCAGATTTAGAACCTAGAAGACTATTGACTTTGAAAAAAGAAAAAATGTTGTTATTTAAAATTACACATATTTGTCTTGTATTTCATGAGTAGGTAGCTAATGTATTCCTATAGATAAAAATTAACCTCTGCCACTTCCTGCAAGTTTGTACGAAAAGTAAAAATACTTGTATTTAAATTTCGCCCAGATATTTACTTATAGTTTATTATATTCATTTGTGAAGATTTTTCTTACACCCTAGAGGTAATAAAAACGTGTTAAAAGCGAGAAAGTTTGCAAGTCAGCTGGGATAAAAATAACCGGCGTTTACTCAGTCATCCGGTATGGCTCCAATTCGGGTAGAAGCGCCCGGTCACGCTATCTCGTGCAAGGTCAGGCGTATGGTCAGGTCGGGTGACCTCTGCGTTCAGTCACTGCACACTTATTTAAGTTTTAGTGGACCAATAGGAATTAATTAACTTTAGCATTGCATTGTTTCATTGATCATTTTTTTTTTTGGGATATCAGTTTTAACTCCCGGTATGGCTCGAATTCGAGTAGAAGTGCTCGGTCACGCCATCCCGTGCAAGGTCAGGCGTATGGTCAGATCGGATGACCTCTGCGTTCAGTCACTGCACACTAATTTAAATTTTTAATTGTCCAATAAAAATAAATTGACTTTAGCATTGCATTGTTTAATTCATTATGGAATTTTCGGAACATCTATTTTAATTCCGCTTAAAATTTAATTTAATTAGTTATCCATTGAATGGTTAATTTATTGAATATTCGTCAGTGCTGTTATACCAAATTTTAAAATTATTCATTTACTATCTATTCACGTAGCACTAGTCACTACACGCACTATAAGAAATACAAATATTGTTGCAGATTTTTTTCCACAATATGAGAACTTAATTTCATGTCTTATATATTTTTTTCTAAGGCTAATATGTTTTGCGTCTTTCCGTTGATTAATCTCAGGAGTTTCGTAGAATCTATTTTATAACTGAAAGAATTTAACTGCTGATTCAAAATTATGTGCGATTCACCTACAATATCTTTTCTGTTTTTAACGTATAAGTAATTTTTTATAGTTCTCAAGCAGGAAGAAATTATTGGTAAACCTAATCCAATTGAAAAGGAGCGAAATAATATATATAATTTCATACCTATGTATAATATATGTACATATAACAGTTTGTATATTATGTTAATTTTGCCGCGAGTCGAAAGGCGATCGGCCTTGGAAGGCGCCGTACTCTGTATATACTTACAACTATACGGCAACCGATGTAAAATGTCTATACGTCTATATGACTATACGTCGATTATATTAATGAGAGAGTAATGAGTTGCTGGTTTGTTATATAAAACACGTGTTTCCTTTTGTGAGCGATCTCATTCGAACCAGTTTATATCAACCGTTCGGATCAGAGGAAACGTGGACCCTTCAATAAATCTGTAGGTCCGTGTCCATGGAATCCATACTTTCGATTACTAATAGGTATAGTGGACTAAGTTGAATAAAGTTCTGGTGACGATTCCGGGAAGGACGGATTGAAATGATAAGCTTAGAATGAACTACAGATATCTTTAGTTCCTTCTAATCATAAGATCTTTATTAAAGTATATTTGGACTTTTGCAATTCTTTGTACCCTTAAGTCTTAAGAATAGTCAGACTTACTACTTTGACATATTTAGCCGTAACGAGTACCAAACAAACAGGTAAGACTCTTGTTTGTATGAATTGTTACAGGTATGGGCGACAGTGGCCACGTCATATAGGGAGCTAGTGCCCACAACACTTAACATCAATCATTTTACCCGAAACACAGGAAAATGTAAAATGGGGTTATAAGCACATATTTAAAGTTTTACAAATAATTTCATTAATAAAACCAAAACATACCTATACCATACCTACTTTATCTATATTTTTACTATTTTCATACAATTATTAGAAAAATAGAGGTACGGGAATTATGGCGTCGTAATTGTTTGTAATACTCTCTAGTAGGTATGTGTTTAATTGTTGAAGGATAATTTAGATATTTTCCTTTAAATTCGTACCCATAGGAAAGAGGGGCCTCTTCGTGATTTATTTCGTTATTGTATATACTTACATTATATTTTATAATACGTATATATTCGAAAATAAATAATATTTATAACTATAGACTATCCAGGGTACATTGAATCCTTAACGAATGGACCGATACCGGTAAAGATATTGCTTAATTACAGTAAAATCAAATCAGTCGTTTCCAAAATCAACAGTACATACAGACAAAGAATTTCAAAATTCGTTCTAAAAATAAATACCTAAATATATATAGTTTAAAACAACTAAGAATGTATTTCAAATAATCTTGTTAAGGGTGTTTCCTTAAGATAATTTAGACGCGACTACTGTTCAGTTCATTTTAATATTTGAAGTAAGCCTATGTGCTTGGTAAGATTTAGATACTATGTACTAAAGCATTAGAGAAGACACCGCATACCGCTGCTGTGTCCGGTTCAAATTCACTGATAGGGCCGCACTTCACTTAGTCATTTTAGCAAATCTAGCGCTGCAGTTTTCAAGGATACGTGAGACGATATTATTATTTGGTCAGCACTTTAGCGACGTATAGCTCTAAGTTATAAAAAAGAACAGGATTTATGTTTTAAGTACCTTCTCTGGTACTGTAGTATGCATAATATCTCAATGCTTATAACCTTAATATGACATACTTATTCGAGCTATTCCAACTCAGTCCTGAGAAGTAGCAACGCATCTGTGGCCGAGCTCAGGTAGGACTGTGATCTTATCTGGGCTCGATAACAGATATCCATGGGCGGGAGTGGCGCTTACCGTCAGTTGGGCTGCATGCTAGTTTGCTACTTCCATAGTATAAAAAAAAGCCTACGGAAATGCCAAATCAGATCAACCCAATATCAAATGAACAGTACCTAAGTGGGTTCAAACCCAATTGAGTTATCGATGTTATCTGTAGAAAGTTGAGATAGCAATCTGACAGTATCACTGAGTAATTAAATTTGAACAGGCAGCGAAAGGGCGATCCGCGTGTTAAATGGAGCCGATTAGTAAATTATATCGCTAATTGGAAGGTCAGCATCTACATTATCTACAATTAACTGGTAGGAAGTAGAGTAAAAGGTAATGGATTTGTATCATTGATCGATCGATTCGATTCCGACGGCACCACCACCACACCTAATTCTGTCTTACGAGTGTTGACAGTGTTACGCGCTGCTGTGTTCGGGTTTGAAGGATGTGGTAAAGAAGACACATATTTGAGGCGTTCCAACTTAGTCCTCAGGGGGTAGTAACGCATGTGTGGTCGACCTGAGGTAGGACTGTGGTCTCATCTTGGCTCTATTGCATAAGTTCATGGGCGGCAGTGACCACTTACCATCAGGTTGGCTGTATGCTCCTTTGCTATTACCAGATTATAAAAAAAAAACAATAATATCTATGCAAAGTATCTTACAAAACATTTATTAAATTACAAGACATATTGGAGCCGGGTATATAACATATATGAAGAATATATGAAGCAGTGAACAAGCATGCGATGGTACGTGGTCACCACCGCCCACAGAAACATGGGTTCTATCTGAATTTTTCGAGGACTAAGATGATCGCGTTGTATGAAAGTAAGTGTGACCGCGGAAAGTTTTACTAATCTTCAAAATTTCTTTAAACTCAGTTTAACGACCACGAAGCCATCAGCTCATCGCATTAACGTTAGGTAACATGGAAAGGAGTTCATGGTATAGGCATCTACTTTCACTACACTTTTTATGTAAGCATTATTAGATATCAAAGTAGCGAAGCGAATGAGTAACACCTTCGAAAATTTAGAGATGCATGTTCTATGTAATGAGGTACTTACTTTCATACTATTTTCACTGTTAGCGTGTCGCAGCGGTCACCCACCTATTTGGAACACAGGTTTCAGGTTCGACCCCAGCTTGAAACTGCTTTTGGTTTATGTCTATAGTCTAGTCTTTGCATGTGTCAACAACACTCATAACGTAGCACCTATCTGTAATACTCTAGAGATGACCTATGTGTATATAAAGAGTTAATTTAGAAATTCTGTCCATCTTCCATATAGCATAGATTCGGGACGTCTTACCCACCTAACTCTCATATGCCTCTACCGTGTCAGTGAGATATGGGGAGGAG